>JANQBM010000002.1:26265882-26276176 GCA_025594535.1 Erythroxylum domingense
GTTTAATTGAAATTAGAATTTAATTTCAATTAAATTACTAAAACATCCAAAGCTTATTATAAATAGGCTTAAGCTCTGTGGAGCTAGCACTTCATACTTAACCCTCTCTGTAAAATTTATAAAGTTCTCTCAACCTATTCTGTAGATATTGTTAGAGGCCGGACACTTGTGCGGCTGCGGTGGTTGAGACGGATCGGTTTCGGAAACGGTTCGATGGATGTTTAAGATAAAGATCAAGTTTCAGAATAAGGTACAAATTAAATTTCGCTTTATTATGATTCATGTTAATCATTGTATAGAATTAAATAGATCTTGATTTTCGGGAAATCAAAAGTCACGAAAAAATTTTGTGATTATTCTGCTGCGGTTCGGATCAGATTCGGACCCGATTTCCTAACAAAAATCACAAAGAGGTGATGGAATCTCAACAAAAATGAAGGAATCTTATAAGATTTGGCAAAAATGACATTGTTGGAGAGTTTTATGAGAGATAAACAAGAATGACATCGCTAAAGAAGAGAGATGATACGACAACTTTGATTGACGTCATCGAACAAATGAACAATGTGCAAATGGTGGGCAGACGAGAGTATGGTAGACATTTTGCAAAAACAGGGCAAACGGAAGGAGCTAAATTAGTTTATGGTCTTTTTATTTTTTTATTGAATAATTATTTAATTTAATTTTAGTAATAATTGATGTGGACTACCCGACCACTTGGCATCCTAAGTGTAATTTAAGGGAACTAATGTGGCATCAACTCTATTAACATAGAGACTAACATCAGACTATTTTTGTGAAAAATTGAAAGTTAGGATATTTTATTGTCACTTTTTAAACTTCAGGTTATAATTATAAAATTGTGTAAAGTTTGAGTTTTTGTAGTAATTAACTCCTTTTTTATTAAAGTCACGTGCCTTAAGAAATCAACATTTTACTAGTAATAATGGTCATCAATAAAGGATAATAGTGACCTATATTTGATACAAAATGAGAGCTCAAATATCAAAAGCATTAAAAAATAAAATTTAGACTGATTTTTATAATTTCTTTGAAATTGCAAATTAAAATATTAAAATATCCAAATTTATACCAAATAATTATTTTCCCAACCTAATTATTCAATCAAGCTCATTCTTTCACATAAATAATCATAATGTAGACTTGTACTTATAATGTCCTAATCTATTAGGATAAATGATGTGAAGTATAAAATATGTTCTTTGCTTTAACAAAATGGTCATAGTAATAGTAAAAGATATCTTATGCCACTAATATGTAAAGTAAATTCTCTAAGATTCTTTCCACAGTTGTTGGATTGTTAGAGCAAAGAATGAAAGACATGTGGGCCTCTATCAATCAAGTTATTTAGTTCTAAATCATTGACTTGCCAAATGGATTATCTATAGTACATAATTTGAGAGATATTATGTGCATCTAATAATTTACTCATAATGAACTCAAAAAGTAGCAATTACAAATTCCACTAATGTAAAAAAGAAAGAATGTACACTTTAACTCCTAAATTCAAATGGTAGAACTTAAAATGTTAAAGATATTAAACATTTGATCTTATGGCTACTTTATGTGTATGTTTAATATACATTTTGTATTACATTTTTAAATTATTCGTCTATCTCTACCTTTTTTCGACCTCCTAAGTGATTAAGGACTTAATTCACTTATTTCTTTGATCTAAAAGATAGTATAGAAAAGACTTTACTTAGTCAAAATTACTAATTTATATTGTGATTATGAATAAAAACTTGTTATATTAGATGTTATAAGTATTGTTGCATTAAAAATTCATGAAAAGAAAAAAAATCAAATGTTGCAAATTAAACATTTTGGAGATCTATGAGAACTTTTTAATAATTTGTTCTTATTTGTCTCATATAATATAACTTGAATTTTACTACTAATCGTGATAACTATAACTTCATATTTTTTAAAGGATTTCTTATTTAAAAGTATGTATATGTTATTTTTAATTGAAATATAATAGTATATATTTTATTGATTTATTTTGGTGTTCTTTTTAGTATTTGTGTATTGTTAATATTTTTTATTATATTGTCAATTCAGAGGATTTGTCATTGTAATCTTTCTAGTCAGTTTGTGATTTTTTACAATATTATTTATACATGCATTCCTATATAGTTATGTAATAAGATAATTATAAGATAGCTATCTTTTTTTACTATTTATGTTGAATTTTTTATTATTAATTTGATTACTTATGATGAATTTTGTGATTATATATTGAATATCATAACAAATTGTTACAAGTTTAAGGAGATATTAAAACCTATAAGGTTTAAAGTTCTTTATAACCTCTAGTTTTTCATAGGTGACATAGACTCAAGTTAAGATCATTATTTGGAAAATTAAACTAAATTGGATGATCAAACCAAATTCAGTTAAAACCACCTAATAGCTTGGGCCAAAAAATAAAAAAGTTACTAATTAACTAATTAATGTTTGTAGTCCTTTTATATTGAACTAGAAATCAATCAATTGATGTGATTCAATATGAAAATCAATTAATGGAGGATAAAAGATCATAATAAGTTATTCATAATTTAATTTGGATGTGATTATTGTATAAAGTAGAAATCGATTTAGAGTAGTATATTTAAGACCTTGATATGAGAAGACGTGAAAGATGAAACAAAAATAAAAATTTGTGTTTAAAAGAAGTAAAAATAAGAAAAAACACCTTCGTTAAGTGAATTATGCAGAGACATATCACTAGTTTAGTTAGCATTTATATCTACTCTTGTTCCTTCTTTACTTAAGGTTGATTATTTAAAAAATTATGGAGTTTACATGTTTAATATGATATATCGCCAACATCAAATTTTATCAAAAAATACACCAAGTATCCAAAACTAGATCAAATTATTATGAGCCTCATTTCAAGCAAATAGTCTTTAAGGTGTTTTATTCATTTTGACAATTTCAAATGAAATGGCACCTCCAGTCAACTCAAAGAAAGGTAAAAATGTAAACATACCAATAAATGCCCAAACTTGAAACAATTAATTTATCACAAAACTAATTCCTAACATATTTACCCAATTCATTGAGTCATTTCCAAATTTATGGAGAGAGGGAGTAATTTATTGTCACAAACCAAAATTGCTACATTTTTATTAGGTAAATTTACTTTTCAAGCTCGAAAGAAAATGAGTCTTAACCATTTAAAGGATCTACTTTTCTTAGCTAATATTTAGTCAACCAATAATGTACTTAAAGAATAAAGGGCATGTTCTCATTATTTAAAGAATATGGTTTATATTTTCAAGCTAAGCCAGTAATATAGAAAGAACAACTTTTGGTTATCTAACATGGAAATTCTTTATTATTCTTATTTTGAGTGGATGCATACAAAAGCTAATATAAAAGACCAAATTGTAATTTTTAAGCTAGTTATATAAATTTTAGAGTTTGAAAGTAGAATAGAAAAGCAAAGTAGAAGTCAATGTTGGTTAGCTCAATAAATTTCTTATTTGGAATATAATATTATTGACAATGAGAAGATGATAAAAAATGGTACTTGAAAATTGTGACTAAAAATTGAAAAATATTGTATCAAAACTAGCTAAGTCTCATGATATGAAAGAAAGGAGCACCAATAACTTAACAATGTTGTGTTTATATATACATGCTTGATTGTTATAATTTTATTGTGCTTTCTATCATGTATTTAGAGGTTCAAAACAAATCTTTGTTTAGTTTAAGTACATATATAAGTTTACATATAAAAGATAGAAGCCTCTTTTTATTTTTTGAACTTAAATATATATGTACAACCTTAGATGTAAGTTTATTTAATAAAGTTATTGTATAAGGATTTCTGAACCTAGTATTCATTTCATTATGCTTATAACTCATAACATAATTTTTTAATGAATGTTATAATGTAGAATTATTAAACCAAACTTTTGTTTATGTCCTAGTTTACATATCCAAAATATACATATAGGAATAAAGCAATAAAATAAGTTAAAAATACAACAAAATGATTAACTACTATATAACATATGCTAACAAAATAATACCATCTAACATGGTAACAATACAAATCAACCTCTTTTGGTCATTGCCTTCCTATTTTAGACAATCTTGTTGATTTCTTCGTTAATTTTTTTAACATTTATTAGTTGATGTCTTATTGTGGGTTAAACTACTATTTTGTGTACATAAAATTATGTTTAACAGGTGTTTGAGATTTTTGATTAGATTAAGAGAATGGCAGATTATTTTTGTCCTGTTAGTCTGTATGTGAACTCGGGTATTGAGGCATTTATGTTGATTGAAAGCTCAATCATGTATTTCTCTATAAAAACTTGAGTTGTACTTACTTTTGAAGGCTAAGAATTAGTAACATAACAAAATTAGTACCTTATAAATCAAAATGCATTAACTTTCGTTCCTAATTATTAACCTATAATATATATTCCAGAAAACTTCTCCATATGTGACTTTAATTCTTCTTTTTTCTCTACTTATATCATGTCTTATAATAATATTTTAAACTTTTGCCTCTTTTGTAATCTTCATCTTTCTTTTCATATTTCTATTTCTCTCCCACTCTCACTCCCTCTCCCTCTCACTCTCACTCTTATACTCGTATTAGGTTCAATTCTAGCCTAACAACTTTTGGCTCTTTAGTATTTAGTTAATTACTTCTATCAATATTTGACTATTCACCCTTTTTTGATTCCTTTCTTGATATAACCCTTTTTCTCTATAATACACAAAAATAAATATGCACTTAAGTATATAATTACAAGTTAAGTGAAGTCACTAAGTAATAAGAAAGAAATATATACATACTTATAGTCACTTATGGTTCAATTATTGATGGTTGTTTCTCCTAGGCAACCTCTTTTGTTATGACAATATTGTTTACAATGTTGAAACCTCATTTAGACAATGTTCTTACTCATTCATCTTTACTTCTCCTTTTATTCTTTTTAGATCTCCTTAGTCTTTTTATTATTTTAGGTGGATAAATTGGCTCATATTCAACACCATGCCATAATTTTAGACCATTTAATGGTTTAATACAATATTGGTAACACTTAATATATATTTATCTTGTATCATTTTACTAATAAAATCTTCTAAATTGAGCAGCCTTTAGTAATACATGTAATTGATATGTTGACAAGGTATCCCACTTCAGTCTTTATAAGTGTGAATTGCATCATATTTTAGGACGTAGTTTGATATGTATTTAATTGTTCACTTCATTGTTTAGTATGTGTTTAGTTATAATTGTGTTAGTTTGTTAATTAATTGTGTTAAAGAGTTTTTATGGATTAGTACAAGTCTTTAAGCTTAATTATTATACCTTTGAGGTACCTTGATGTGTTTGTTAATGTTTCATGGTCAACATCGAAGAATGGAGAAGTTTTGGAGACACTCAGGCCTAAACAACAGCCATCGTGACATAAGCACTAGAGTCAGCCCATGATTGTGGCCCATCTGCCACAATCGTGATAGAAGCCCAAGACACGGCCCACTTTCCACGATCGTGACAGAAGACTCAGATGTGGCCCATGATCGTGGCCTGTGTCAGACAGACGTGCAGATGCTAAAAAATGTCAAGTTTTAAGGGAATTTTTGGACCTTTTTAACCTTGAAAAAATCCTAGGGCTGCCCAGAACACAAAAGGTATATAAAGAATGAGACAAAGAAGATGAGAGAGCTTTTGTATCAGCCATTTGGAGAGAAACCCTAAAGAGAGTTCATTAAAAGATTGAAAAAGAGAAGAATGAAGAGAAAAGTGGAGGAGAAGCCGACATCGACGTACTTCCCGAATCTGGATTTTCCTGACATCGCTGCCTCATGTCTCCTTTTAGAATAATATTTCTTGTTATTTTCCACTTTTATTATTGTATAGAATTGGGAATAGTAGTTTGATGATAGGATTGTGAATGTTGAGATGTTCTATACTCACCTTCGGGTTTTTTTATCTTTGATTTAATAAAATTTTATTGTTTTTTGTTATTTGGATTCATTGTGATTAATTTCTGTGATTGCATAATTTGGTAATAGACTGAGAGGGTGAATCAAATGAAAAATAATTAAATTAGGTTAACGAGAGTTAGGTGATTTAATAAGAATAAGAATTTATTCAAATAAGTAATTGTGTGAAGGGAGATCTCACATAGGCTCCTGGTAGTTTATTGGACAACTTCAGATCTAATTAAGGTTTTGGATAAGTTGTTACTTGAGAAATTGCAATTTTTCATAATCTGATTAGGGTTTATAATTTGGGGTTAATGGTTACAACCCTAGGATCGTCTAGGACCAATAATCCGATAATTCATAATTGATTAGATTAATATTAAAAATAGGTAAAAATTTTCCTTTCTCTCAATTGATAGTTCCTTTAGGTTGATTCTTGAGTGTGTGTTGCAATTACTATTTTCTTAATATTTTCATAATTGATTCTTGGAATTGAGTTACATGATTGAATTAAATTCTTGCCTTAGTTTTGTTACATTTTGAATATCACAAATTATTTTGGCCTTAGATTTTAGGAATAGATTATCCCTCCTCTTGGGATCGACACCTTAGGTACTAAACGAATTACCTGTACGCTTGCAAATTATCGAGGTTATTAATTAGAACTTATATATAACGGAAAATCATGATCAAGTCTTTTGGTGCCATTGTCGGGGAGGTGATTAGTTCAGCTCTTTAGTCTAAGGCTTTTTCACTATCCTTTATTTTTAAAATAAAAAATAAAAAATATATAGAGAGAAATTTAGGGCGTAAAGTAGAGACGTAGCAAGACATCTTATAACGAGAAAAGAGACATTTGAAGATCTAGATGCCAAGAAGAAATGGAAAGACCAATGATGGAAGATAGAAACTATAGGGAGCAAGGAACTTTTGTGAACTACAATGAGGCACATTATGGTTGGGGAAGTAACTATCCTTATTAGAACACGTACACTATGGGGTGGTAGAACCACCCGAATTTTTATTGGTCCAACAATGTAAGGACTCATTTAGGGCATCAAGACCTATTAGGACTTCGGCAAGATGAGTCCAGTTTATGGGATTCTAAATTGAGCAAGATCCTGGATAAACGCACAGACATGGAAGAGGGTCATAAGAGACTAAAAGAGCAAATTGAACAAGTAATGGAAAATCATGCCTCGTCTATTCATAACCTAGAGATTTGAGTGAGACAAATTTCCCATGAATTTTGTAAAAGAAGTGTAGAAGACTCTCTAAGTTATATGGAAATACATTAAAAAGAGCAATATGAGGCTATTGCACCTAAGAATGGGGGAGAGCTAGAAGGATCAGTGGAAAATCAAACTGAACCCTACCTTATTAAAGACCAAGAGACAAAGAAAGATGATGAAGAAAAGAATGCCAACCCTCCCTTTTATTCACCAGTTCTTGATATAACATGTGTGAACATTTAAAAATCTTTGGTTGATGTCCACGAAAAGAACTCCTTCGGATTAATGATGACCAAGTGATATACAACATAAATGATGTATTGAAGAATCTGAAGGACGGTAGCTCATTCAGGATAATTGATGTGTTCGAATCTTTTAAAGAATAAAAGGATGAAGAACATATGACAACAGACATCAAGTGTGAAGAAGCTATGAAAGTCTATGTTGAAAGAAGCGAAGGAAACGAAGGTGATTAAGGAAGAAAGAGAGCAACTCACCTTCTTACAGGACAAACTGTGGGATTCGATGGAAGATTCAGGGAGCTTTGTTATTCCCTGTTTTAATGACAGTTCACTAGAAAAAAGGACATTATTGAGCTTAATTAGTTTTGATAATGTTATCAATATTGTCCTTATGATTATTTTGCAATATGTAGCTTACTTACAAGCTACAAAACTTATGTTGAATAAAAAAAGTGGAAGCAAGCCACTCATAATTTATCCGACTGAGTTTCTAAGGATAGAGCATCGAGCTACCGACGTTAAAAGAAGTGCTATATGGGAGGCAACCCATGAAATTTTCATTCTTTTGATTGTTCTTAGAAATTTTGAATTCCGTAGTTAGGTTATTTCATTTCCAAATAAAATCAGGAAGGCATAGGACTTCGACATGAATTCGATGATCGATGAAGTAAGCAAAGGGAGGTGAAAGGGCCATAAAGAGTTAAGAAGTGATTTTGGAAAGTGGAGAAGGACAAAAGAAGAGGAAAAATTAAAAATTGGTGGAAAAATTGTAGGCCACGATCGTGGCCTGCAGCAAGGTAAAAACAAGGACACGCGACTGTTATTATCAAGTTTTACCATTTTACCCTCCAATCACTTATATATTCATTTCTAACTTCATTTTTCACTCACTTTCATTTTTACTTTATCTCTCTAAGCTTTAAACCTCCAAACACTCTCACTTCTCTCTACCTAAATTTCACACTTCCAATTTCTTCCAACTTCTACTAACTCGTAAGCTAGCATGTCGCGTATCAAGAAAATAACAAAGCGTGATCAATCAGCAGGGTAAACCTAAGTCTTGAGACTAGGGAAAAGGAATAGGGCAGCTGATTACGGAGCTCCTTTCTCGATCTTCTCGGATAACGAAGGTACTAGTTTTCATTCTCTTCGTAATAAACAAATTTTAGTTCTAAAGTATTTTCATTTTGAAACTTTAGAAGGATTAGAATTGCGAGACAAGGTCGAAAGTTTAGCATAGAAAATTCAATAGGGTTAGTTTATTCAATTTCAATTCCTAGTTTACGAAGACCTTACCTTAGAATTTTTTACATCCTCTTAGTACGAATCCAACAAACCTAGGGAATTTTGGTTTAGTTTATGGGGATAACTTTATAGGCTTAATTATGATACTTTGCATGAAATTTATGGTTTCCCTGAGTCGTCCGTAGTGGATCAACATGATGATTTCTGTGTCAACTCCTACTGGACTGAACTAACTGGGTTAGAGCATTTCGATGCTAAGAGCGCACACAACATCATTAAGAGCCACGAACACTTATTGATGCACAAATTCATGTGTCAAACCATTTTTGACAAAACAAAAACAAACAAGTGTTTAACTAAGGAACTTTCATTTTATGGTGCATGGATGATAGCATCCCAGTTTGCACAACCACCTACATTCTTAAAGCAATGATTGCTGCTCAAAAGAAGAGGAGCAATAACTTAGGAATGGGTTACATGGTTTTGGCCATAGCTAATTACTGTGGAGTTGAATGCAATGGACTCATAGTCTACCGTTCGGAATTCATAAACCATCATCATCTATGGCGAGTTGAAATCCTGAGATCTCATAATATGGAAATTCAAGATATTAGTGCTAAGGCACACGTTAAGGGTAGAACTAGTCAAGCAATTTCAAGTGCTTAACAATAAAAAGAAGAGGATTTGACTAGCGAGGAATCCGAGGAAGAAGAAGAAACAAAAGAACTAGGTTGGAAGAAAGTACTGGATACAATATATGCAAACACCAAAGTAATTACAGATACACTTGCGGAGAACTCCAGAAGGTTAAGGAGATGGCCCGAACTCAACGACGTCAGAGCCGGGACATACGTTGTATCCATCGTTACTTTGAGGTTTAGCGCGTTCAACTGCCATCTCTAACACCATCCCCCCCTCCATCATCATGAGGCTTTGTTCTAACCCCTTTTCTTTTTACATTTAGTCTTTATTTTATTTTGTTTTTGTTTTACTTTAATTTATGTTTCTTATTCCTCTATGCATTTGTTTGTCCCCTTATCATATTGAGGACAATGTGTTGTTTAAGTGTGGGGAGAGTTGTATGTTTTTACCTTGACTGTGAATTTTGCATATTGTATGATAGTTTATTTAGGTTGCAAGATGTGAATTGTGTGAATGCATCAATGGCTAGAACTTAATGGGATAGATTTAGCCTTAAACATAGTTTCTTTTAAGTTGCGAAGATTTATTATGCAACATCCCACTACCATAGGATACATACCTAAACATTCAAGCATATTCAAGTACATATCCTATGATAATGGCATGTTAGCACAAAACAATTACAACTTACACATGGTATCAACTAACATCATTTAAAAGTCAACAAATTTTAAAAACCACTCATTGCTTTAATCCACAAATTTACACTATTTACTTTAGACAATTACTTACAAAACCTCATACAGGTTTTAACAAAACAACAAAAAAAAAACAAAACACAACACTTCTGGAGCCAGCTGACAGACCTCTGATCCATAACAAAATCCAAAAGATTCCTTAAGTCCTGACTAAGGAACTAGGTCTCCTGTCTCGTACCTGAAAAGCCACATT
>JANQBM010000002.1:26295307-26314711 GCA_025594535.1 Erythroxylum domingense
GTGTTCCAGAAGCTAAGAGCATTATTGGGTGTTTGCTCATAGAATAGTTGCTTCTAAACTGAGAACTGCAGATTTTTCAGTTTAGGGGAGGGAGTGTTGACTCAATCTGAATTGTTCTATTTATTTATTTTTTATTAGAACGAGTTTCACTAGTTTTTAGGAGCATGATTTACATGTTTAAATGCAGTATTTTAATTTGTTGAAGTTAAAAAGTTCACATTCCTAGTTATTAGCCGTTGGCCACTAGCTCTATAAAGAGAGCACATGATGTACTTCTTTTAAAAACAATTTCTTTTAAAATAAAAGTTGGCACCACTTCTCTTGTGTTCTATTCTTCTCAGTCTTTCGTGTGTCTGTTTGTAACAATTATTACGTGAATGAAGAACCCTAATTGGTGATTTTAGTTTTTTGAAATTTAGTATTTTGGGTTTTTAAGGGATGAAAGTTAAAAATTAAAATATGCACGTTGTAGTCATTCTCATTCCCTAAGTTGATCAATTAAAATTATCATATTTAAGTAAAATGTTTTAAGATTTATTTGTCTAAACTAGGGCTCATGTTAATTTGAGCTAGTTAGGACAGTTGGTGTATTTTTTTGATAAAATTTGAAATTAATAATATAATTGATAAAAATATCCTATATGATCTTTTGTCCTATAAAAATATTCTTTAATTTAATTTTAAAAATAACCAAATTAAAATTATTTATTATTATGTAATTAAATTATCATATTCGTACATTTTTCTCTGTAATTAATGTTAAATAATTAATAATTTTAATTGATACTAAATTAAATCATAATAAAAATGAAAATAAATCAAACAAACTTCTTTAATAATTTTAAAAACCAAAATAAAGTTGGGCCGAGCTTCCATGTATATTACTCATTCTTTGGACTTTACTCTCGCATGTTGAATAATTGGGCGCTCCACTCCTTACGCGTCGCTCTCATTAGCCCAAGTTCGCTCAATTGTCCACAGAGTGTGGACTTATTGCATCAAAATGTTTGTGTACAGTGGACTATATATTCTACATTGAGGTGCGACGCGATAGACTATAGAAGCATCCATACAATTTTGTCCGTCCATCCATGACATTAATCGCTGCTATGCTAATAACATATGATGAATCACGTACGTAGTGAAACCATTTTTTGTGGTGAGGATGTATATTAAAGAGGTAGTGGAGTAACATGTAGGCCTTGCAAATAGAAAAGGGAACACATTTCGGTTAAATTAAAAAAGAATCACAGTGGCATCTATCTTATTATTTACTGAATTTTTTTCCTCTCAAAATACAGGGATGTCTTGTCGAGTATATACTTACTAATATACTAGCCAAGCTTACTAAGAACATCATTGAGAGTAGACACAGTTTCGGCGTAGAACTTCTCCGCTTGCGGGGTACTCTTGATTTTTGCGGCATAATCCAGCTACAATTACAGGTATAAATGATCAAAATTTCATCTATTCAAAGGAAAGGACAGGAAAACTGACGCGAGGTAGAGTAGTACATTGCTGATAGCTTGAAAGAGCTTGGAAGTGAGTTCCTTGAGGGATTTCTTCTCTTCCTTGGGTTTGGCAGCAATGACAGTGTTAAGGTCATAGCGAAGGTACTCAGCCTTGAGACGAAGATCGTTTTGAACATATGGCCAAGCCTTCTTGTCTATCAACGCCTTCACACCAACAATGTCCTTTGCGGACTCTTTCGCTCTGCCCAATGCCTCAGTCGGTGAAAGCGGCTGCAGGTAGAACCTCTTCTTCAGTGGCAGCTCAAGGTCTCTTGCTTCATCCGAGTTCAGTGTCCCAGCTGCCATGCACCAACCAACCAATTTTAATTCATATTTCACCTTCAAACTTAAATCATGAATATAGATAGCTACGAACTTACAAAGGCCACCGGATGGAGGTGGAGGAGGGCCGACTTTGATAGGAATACCGTCGGCGAGCGCAGCCTGGACGAATGGTCCAGAAGCCAATCCGGCGGCAACAAAACCCAGCATGGTGCGGCGCTTAGTTTCAAGGACCTGCTGGGCTCTAACGGCGAATCCAGGGTGAGAAGCCGAGAAACGAGCGGTGTTGATTGGCACAATCACAATGGAGTGGCTTGAGCGGCTCAGCTGGAGGCTGCCCTCAAGGACAGCAGCTTGAGAAGAGCCACGAAGGCCAGTCATGGAAGCCATTTCTCAATCTCGATTAAGTTTTGATACTCCGATCTGCTTTATATATATATCATATACCGGCGAAGGACCTTATCTGCCCCGTTTGTTCCCTGGATAAATATGGATATGGTTATCGCCAAAGCTGGTGAAACACGTCTCTTTTGACTCAGATCGACTAGAATTACGAAACGTGTATTATTGGAATAGTACTATATTTGGGCCTGGGCTCTTGGATCTAGTCCAAAATAAAATGTGAAAAAATCACAACGTTCGATTAATTTGAGTAAAGAGGAGCGCCCTCAATTCTCTCTCCAATTTCAAAAATTTTCATTCTCCGCCCAAAATCAACTAGTCTCTCTCTTTCTCATCTCTCTAAGTTGCTGTGGACGAGAGGCGACAGCCATGGCTTCTCGGAACCAGAATAGACCACCGCGAAGTCCTTCTGCTGTAAGAACCACCTGCCTCCCCCTTGTCTCCTGTTTTAACTCTTTCTTTGGTTGAGTTACTCTGAAATCTTTGTAGAAGAAGGAAGGTATCCCCTTGGACAAGCGTAGGAAGATCGGGGTCGCGATCGGAAGATCTGGGTTTGGTCCGGACCGCAAGCCATTAAGTTCACTTAGTGCTCGGAAACAAGATGATCCTACTTCCAGCGATATGGGTAGCACAGAAGGTGCCCACACAATTGACTTCACAAAAGAGTCAGTCGACGCCTTGCTCAGTGAGAAGCTCAAAATGAAAAAGTTTGACCACAAGGTTCGCTTCTTTCTTCTCTAGTCTTATCTGCTTTATATTGCATTCTTATCATGCTGACTTTATTTGTTATTTTGCAGGGAAACTTGGAATTAGTGAGTGATCTGAATAGTAGGCTCAAGCTTTGCATCAAGTGGTTTCAGAAAGGAGACGCGGAGCATTTGGATGAGGAGGCCAAGCTTCGATCTGCTTTGGAAAATTCTCAGAAAGCACTCGCTGATACTGGTGACAATAACATCATCTCTGAAATTTAAGACATTACTTGAATGTTTTTGCATATCTAGGGTTATAAGTGAATGACTAAAACATCTGTATTTGGATGAATTCATTTGTTGATCACCAGAAATGCATCAATTGTGAGTAAGCATTAAATTTGTAGATAGAATATGTACTAGATTTGGTAAAAACCAAACAGTTTAACATGAATTCGTTTCTTATGCTTTTAGAGGCGGAAATGGAGATTAAGGACGAGAAATTAAGTGCTTCTATTACACAGTTAAAGGAAGAGAATGCTTCTTTGCAGAACAGACTTGCCAAAGAAGAATCAGAAAAGCTGGTAACGTCACCATTAGAGCAGCATTTCGATTCTTTTATTTTTCCTTCTCGCTTCCTTTAGTTCTAATTTATATGGTACGATGAGTAGGACGCAATTGATTGTCACAAGAGAGAAAAAGAAGCGAGAATTTCCGCCGAGAGTTTAAACGCCTCCCTTTCCCAAGAACTAGAAAAAGCTCAACAAGAGATAACCGCTGCCAATCATAGGGTAATGTCCATTCTATTCTTCTTACTTTTGATTATATTAATATCTAATAGACTAATACAGCAGCTCTTATCGTTATTATTCACTGATTTTGACTCTCATTTAATGGTCGTTTTCTCCCTTGCCCAGTATTTTCAGTTTTTCTAGTGGAGTATCCTGTAACAATCTTTGATCTTTCGCTTAAATCTATAGGCTGCTTCTCTTGATGATATGTACAAACGATTACAAGAATACAATTTGAGTCTTCAACAATACAATAGCAAACTGCATTCTGAACTTGAAGCAGCTCGTGACTCACTCAAGCGAGTAGAAAAGGAAAAGTCAACTATAGTGGAAAACCTCAGCACTTTAAGAGGCCATTATAATACTTTACAGAAGGAATTAACTCTCTCTAGGGTGAGTCTCATGTTGGGTTATGGCAATTCGATTGTTATTTCCTGTTGTGTGTGGATTAGCGTGTTCTTACTGCTAAACACACATCAACGAAATGGTTGGATGTTAACTTAATGTCTCCATCTTTACAAATTTAGAATTCTCAAGACGAGGCTGTGAACCAGAAAGAATCATTAGCTAATGAAGTTAAATGTTTACGAGGGGAGCTGCAACAAGTCAGAGATGATCGCGATCGTCAGGTCTCAGAGGTGCAGGTCTTAACAGGCGAAATCGTAAAGTACAAAGAGAGTACAGGCAAATCTGTTGCAGAGTTGGATCATTTGATGACTAAAACAAAATCCTTGGAGGTTTGTTTACACACACACTCACTCACACACATACACACAATGTTATTGCATGAGTCATCTGTTATTGCTTTTAAAGCTGTTTAATTGGTTCTATATATGTAGGAGACGTGTTCTTCTCAAAGGGAGCAGATACGTTTACTAGAACATCAACTCATGGCTGCAAATGAGAAGTTGAAGGTCAAGTATAGTGAACATTGTTTTATTTCCTCTCGATCCCTTGCATCTTTTCAGGTTCTTTCTCACTTGACATTTACAATGTAATTCTTCAGATGGCCAGTTTGTCTTCTTCAGAGATAAAGACAGAATTTGAAGAACAAAAAAAAGCCTTAAGTGAACTACAGGAGCGTCTTGTAGATAAAGAGCACCAACTAATTGAAGGAGAGAAGTTGAGGAAAAAGTTGCACAACACTATATTGGTAATTCATTTGCGGTTGCTCTTTGCGCTTCATAAAAGGCTTTAGTTATACTGAAAATCTCTTGTATTGCAGGAATTAAAGGGGAATATACGTGTCTTCTGCAGAGTGCGTCCCTTGTTACCTGATGATGGTGCTGTAACAGAAGCACCAGTTATCTCTTATCCTACCTCTACAGAAGCTCTTGGTCGTGGCATTGACTTAGTGCAAAGTGGTATGTATATATATGTATATCTTTGTCACCTTTCACAGTTGGTTCAAACTTCAAAGTCCATAGGACATATTTGCTTTCATGTCAGCTGTAGTTTTACAGCTCATGTGAGTATGGTGATCAAAAATTACGTGCACAAGCCTTCGAGGATATTGTTTAGAAAATATACCCATCACAAAATTGCCTATTTGCTAATCCATTGGTATTTGTTACCAGGACAAAAATATGCTTTCACATTTGACAAGGTGTTTAGTCATGACGCTTCCCAGCAGGCTGTTTTTGTGGAAATATCACAGCTAGTACAGAGTGCCCTTGATGGCTATAAGGTAGTCAATTTAGCTGATTTGCTTCTATCAGAGTATGGCCAGAGCTCCAATTTTTATCAAGATATTGTTTAGATACCCTGGCTTTAAAGAAAATTAGATGGTTTATGTTTGCAGCTTGAAATAATGTGTTAGCGGTCAATTACTTAGAGACATGCATACATCACTTGGTTAATGAAATGGATAATTAATGTCATCTTGGGTAAGTTGGTTCTGTTGGTATAGGAGCATATAGTCACTAGGCCACCCCGCTGAGATAATCCAGAGGATGATACACTAAGTTAAACTCTGCAGCTAATTGGTTTGCTATTTTTTTCACTATTATTTAATTTGTCTTAGGCCATCAAAGTATGAAATAACCTTTCCAGTGTGATATTTTCAGGTCTGCATATTTGCTTATGGCCAGACAGGTTCGGGAAAAACCTATACCATGATGGGTAGGCCGGAGGCTCAAGAGCAAAAAGGTCTAATACCTCGTTCTCTAGAACAGATATTTCAATCTAGCCAGGCCCTCATGGCACAGGGTTGGAAATACAAAATGCAGGTAACATCTTCTACTTATATTTTCACTTGTCAAATGTTGCCCTAGTAATGATTGCTTCGGAAACTTCATAGGCCTCAATGTTGGAGATATATAATGAAACCATCCGTGATTTGCTGTCAGCAAATAAATCAAGTGGTACAACAGATAGTGGTGTTCCAGGAAAGCAATATACTATAAAACACGATGCAAATGGAAATACAAACGTCACGGATCTTACCATTATCGATGTTTCTACAATAGATGAGATATCCTCCCTTTTACGACAAGCGGCACAAAGCAGGTAAACTGTAGGCGGATTGTATTAGTTATTCATTTTTTTTTTAATGTTTCTACAGTTTTTGAAGTTGGTAGTTGGTTATGATAATTTGCTGTTTGACATGGGGAACCATCACGCGCAGAGTATTGAGCATTGAATCATAATTTTAATTTCAATCTCTAAATAGGAATTTCGTTATCGCAAAATTTCTTTTCCAGGTCAGTAGGCAGGACGCATATGAATGAACAGTCATCAAGAAGTCATTTTGTCTTCACATTGCGAATTTCTGGAGTAAACGAGGTAGGAATACCTGTAATTTCATGATGTTTGTATGCCAATATTTTTTGCTTCATCTAAAAATTTCCTTTACTGGGTTGTTAGGGTACTGAACAACAAGTACAGGGAGTATTAAACCTCATCGACCTTGCCGGGAGCGAACGACTCTCCAAGAGTGGGTCAACAGGCGACAGGTTAAAGGAAACTCAGGTATCTTCAATTTGACTGTTATGCTATTATATGTATTCATCTCAATATGACTAACAAATTTTCTCGTCTACGAATAGGCTATAAATAAAAGTCTATCGTCATTGGCTGACGTCATATTCGCCTTAGCAAAGAAGGAGGATCATGTTCCCTTTAGGAATTCAAAGTTAACGTATCTTCTCCAGGTAGAGTGGTTCCTTTAGCATTTTCAATCTCTGCATAATAAGTGCCGTTCTGGACGGTCTTCTTCTAACTCTTTGAAGTTCTATAATCAGCCTTGTCTAGGTGGGGATTCCAAGACGTTGATGTTTGTCAATATTTCTCCCGATCCCACTTCGTTGGGTGAATCACTCTGCTCGCTACGATTTGCTGCCAGAGTCAATGCTTGCGAAATTGGGATTCCTCGACGACAATTAACACTAAAGCCAGCTGATTCCCGTTTGAGTTATGGCTAATTCTGACATACTCATTGCCAAGTCCTGGCCACAACTCTCCAGCTTGCTAGCAGAGTAACTATTATTATTCGTAAGAAGGGTCATGAATCATGATTCTGTATTGTAGTTGTACAATATATAATGTTTTGAGTTCTTTCTGCATGGGATGTGTGATCTACTAATTTTACCATAATTATGGTGATATTGCTGATTTGGATTTCTATTCCAGGAGAAACCTAATTTCTTGTAATGGCCCTGGAATTTTAAGAATGTTCATCAATTGGTGAACGTAGACTAATAGGAACTAGGCTTTCTATTGTTCTATTAGTCTGGACTCGTAAAACTAACGCTCTGTCTTTACATTGATATTTTTTTGAAAAATGAATTAAAACACTAGCAAAAGCTATTATATCACTGTAACGTAAGACCATTTACAAACAAGTTAAAGTTCAGTACAAAAATCATGAGATCAAAGTTATAAATTATCAAAGATTTCATTAAGCTTCATGACAGGTGTGAGCTTGTTTTGTGCATTCCTTATGATCTCTCAAATTTAGTTTAGTGTTGTAGGCTAATTGATGTTTTCCGGTGGTTTTCATTTGGTATAATATGTTGTTTCTTTCTCTCCATATTGAATAGATTGTTGAAATGAAAGCAGTTTTGAGTAGTTCTCCATTTTGCTTGAGCTCCTTATCCTTTTTGGTAGCTGATGCCACGACTTTATTCCATTCATATGCTTGACAGTGCTTAATTAAAAAATGCAATACTTTATTCCAAATAATTTTAGAAAACTTGTATTGGAAAAAGAGATGATTCCTATTTTCTTCTTCTTTGTATAAGACAAATATGATCATAGGAGTCAAACGACCTATTTTTAGTTCTGGTCTTGTTTTTTTGTAAGTAGCCAACTAATTAAGGAAGTTTTGGGGTTTAAAATTTGTTTCCATAGTGTTTCATATGATGGTGCATTCTCCATCTTGGTCTTGTAAATTTTGTAGCAAGAGTTGTTAGTGAAATACCCTTTGGTATTAGATAATCAAATGATTATGTCTTCTTTATGCAAATGATGAAGTTAAGGTAGATAATTTGATAGTAAAAAGTATCCTCTAAAGTTACAATGCCAAACTCAATGTTGTATGATGAAAAAATTCTAGAATCTTAAGGAATTTTATTTCTTAAATATAGGAGATCATTTCTCATGAATAATGGACTGTAATTATTCCATTTGTCATGTTAGAACTAGATTTTTTTTACCATTCCCTAACTTTTGCTTAATCCAAGTGTGTAAGAGGTTTTTCAATTTTAGCATGTATGGGAAGTACCAAATGTGTTCCCTGTTTATTTCTAGGTACCACAAATTCTAGTTTTTAGGTAAATTTCATTGATCCAATTAATCCATAGTGCTCCTTTATCAATGTGTAATCTCCAAATCCTTTACTTAAAAGGATCTTTTGCATAAGAGAGATAGGAACAATTCCCAATCCCCTATCTTCTTTGGGATAGATATCTCATCCCATTTAGCCTTTTCCCTTTTTGAATTTTCTACCTTATCAGACCATAAGAAAGCTTTGATACTTCTCTCAATCTATTTGATGACTCTTTTAGGAAGAATTAAATGAGCACCCCAATACATATGTAGACTATTTAGGACAGAATTGATCAAAGTGAGCCTAACAGCAAAGGATAAATTTTGCTTTATATGATTCAATCAGAGGAATGTAGTATCTAAATTTTGGCTTGGCAGTATTAATGGGAATGCCAAGGTATTTTAAAAGGTGAAGATTGAATTCTGTAGCCAAATCTTTTACTCAACTTGGATTGATTCCTCACATCTGAAAAAACGAACATATTGCTTTTGTTAGCATTGACCTTCAATCTAGAACAAGTTAAGAATAACTCTAAAATACCCAATATTATTTCATTGGATTGGAAGTTGGCACCACATTAGAATATAAGATCATTGGCAAGTATCAAATGTGAGATCCTCAACTCTCTCCATCTATGATAGTATTGGAACATGTTTAGCATTATGGATAAAGCTTCTATAGCCAATGTGAATAAGTACAGGGAAAGAGGATTCTCTTGTTTTATTCCTCTGGTAATTCTTAAGATTTAGGTAGGAACTTTATTAATAAGAATGTTAAAAGTAGTTTTTGTGATGCATTCATTATCTATTTAACAAACTGCTATGGGAATATAAGAGCTAGTAAGCAAGATTCAATAAATTTCAATATGATGGTTTCAAAAGCTTTAAGAAATCAATTTTAAATGAACAATTTCTGATGGCTCTACTTAAGGTGTAGTCTTTCATTAACTCCTATATGGGCAATATGTTTTCTCATATTGATCTCCTATTTAATGACATCCTTCAAAGCCAGATTCAATCTGTTTGCTAGAATATTTGCGATTACAACAAGATATAGTCCTATAAACATTATTACAGCAAGATATAGTCCTATAATCCACCATGGAAGAGGGATTCTGCTTCTTAGGAATAAGACATATAAATGTGTGGTTTATTTCCTTCAACATATTAGATGAAGCAAAAAATTCCTTTACAGCTTCAGTGAATAATTCCCAAGTCTCTTAGGAGAAACAAGTAAAATATCAATCAGATCCCCGAGCTTCGGATGGATGCAAACTGAATAGAACTTTTTAAATCTCATGATGTGTGATGGGTGACACCATGTATTCCTTCATCTCTTGACTGATAAATCTTTCAAAGAATCTACTAAAGTTGAATTCCTTGGGGATATCATTTCTTTAAATCCCATCAAATTAGTAAAGAATTCCATAGCAATTTCTTGCAAATTTTCCTGATTAGTGTATAGAACCCCATTATCTTGAAGCTTAGTTGCATTGTTTTTGTATCTTCTGGCTAGGATAGAAGAGTGGAAGAATTTTGTGTTAGCATCTCTATACCTTAACCAATTGATCCCTGATTTCTATTTTAAATTGTAATTGTACAAGAATAAAGCCTCCTGTTACTTTTTCAATCTCTGACTCTAATATTCTCATAACATTATTATGAGGATGCTTATGTAATTCTCTTAAGCAAGTATTAGGTTGTTTTTAGCTTATGATATTCCTTTAGATCTATTCTTTAGCAAACTTCTTGATTGTAACCTTAACAAGTTTGAGTTTCTTCATAAGCTGAAAAACTTTATAATCTTTCACTTCTATACTCCATTCTTAGAATCAGATCTTTATGTTAAGCCATTGGAAAATCTGAAAGGGGCTCCTAATGTTTTAGAGGGATAAAAGCTCAGGATATCTATCTAAGAATGATCAGAACAAATGTTTTCACCGAAATAAGAATAAGAATGTGGGAATTGTTTAAGCCAATATTGATTTACCAACACTCTGTCTAATTTCTTTTCATCACCAGATCTCCTTGCTATTTGTTCGTCCAGGTGAAAAATCAACTTGTATAATTTAGATCAGTTAGACCAATTTTTTGCACCAATTTTGTGAGCCCCCTACAGGTTCCTACGTGATGATTTCTACCTCCTTCTACTTCCAGTGGAGATAAGATGTACTTAAAAATCTCCAGTTATCACCCAAGGATTTGTAATTCCATGATGTATGACTTCAATATCTTCCCAGAGTTTAACTCTTTGAAATAAAAAGTTTGAGGCATAAATCATACTTAGTTCAAACTTATTATGTACTTCATGAAATTGAAATTTCAAATGCAAAACTTGATCTGATTCTTATGTCACTTGAACTATAATTTTATTTGGGTTGTAAGCAGAGAGAATTTTCCATTCAGCTCCCAAAATCTTGAGGAAATTCCATATATGAAGTTGCTTTATTTTAGTTTCAAGAAGTCCTAAAAAAACAAGGCTTCTTTTCGTGAATGACCTCTCTCACAATTTGCCTTTTAAGAGGGTTATTTAACTCTATAACATTCCAAATGAGTATTATCATGTTTACTAGGGGTTTGATCCCCTTTCTGTTTAATTTTCCTTTTCTTTCTAGTAGATTTTCTTCTAGAGCTAGTGGTAAATTCCTTTTCCTCTTCCATTTTCATAGTGTTCTTCTCTTGTTCAGTAAACAAGTTTTTTGATTCTTTATAAAGTTCCCTTATCACCTCTTGTGTCTCAGCCACTATAACCTCACTTCCTTTCTTTGAATTTTGTTCCCTGTTGGTGTAGTTAGTATCATCTTGAGGATCCTATCCTATGAGTTCATTATATCCTCTAGTTTTGAATGTTCTTTTTGTGGATATACATTCTTTGTTGAAATTGTTAGGCTTCCAAAGGGTAAGCGATGGGTGTATCAATTCTCACCAATTCTCCTACATCTCCCAACTTTATAATAAGAATGTTATCAGATAATTCAACAATATTCTTAATAACAACACACATTTTAGCAAAGCATATTCTCTCCATGCTTGCAGATTGTGTATCCATACAAATTGATCTGCCCAAAGAGCTAACTAGGAAGCTATCCTTCAATAGTTTAAAATTCCAAAGGAACATTATAAAAATTAACTAAATGGGGATGCTATCAAAATTTCCTCTATCATATTCAGTACTTGACTTCCATTTTTGAATGAACATAGGTTGAGCTCCCACATGCCAAGGATCCTTCTCTAGTATCTCATTCAAACAAGTTTCAGAGCCAAATTTAAATAAAAATGAACCATCCTTCATGAGTATTGTTTTCTCTAGACCTTTCTTACTCCACCTAGCTGCAATGTAGGCTTAAACAATTGAAAATACAAATCTCTTACTTTATTAGAGTTGAGGATCACACAAAAGCTCCAATTTTGAGTAACTGCATAAGTGGTATAAGAACACCATCTACCATGACATCCTCGAAATATTTATGTTTTCCTTTATGTTGTTGAATGTCTATTATGTTTTTCTAGGCTCCAACAAGCTGGTGAGCTATAAATTTTCCTTATTTGACAAATCCAACATTTTGATTCCCTGGAGTAGAAACTCCATTATTCTTGACGACACTTTGAACAAACATAAGGGAACTCTTCCTGAGAGAGGTTTACTCCATTTGCTTAATTACCGACATCTCCAAGGGATAACAAGGCCCTTATATGGCCTACCATATTGGTAAGATCCTACAAGGGATCGTACCAAGAGCTCATGCCATGATAGCAACAACTCACTCGCAGAAGTTAGCTTTCCAAAAACAAAAAGTTTCACGGGAAAAATAGTAATGTAGCTAGAGAGAAGACGGAGAGAAAAGTAAATTGCGCATATAGCTTTATTTGCTTTGTGGTGTTTATTATTTTTTCTTTATATTGATAATTGATTACATGAGATTTGCAATTTCTTTATTTTCTAATGCAATAATCCATTTTTATTTGTATGTCATGTCATATAATTCTATAATTTAATTGTATTTCAAGTTAATATGATGTTTGGTTATAATTTTATATTTGATTGTAATTTTAGGCTCTTTGAATTTATATTTATTTATAAGTGAAATAAAATTTATTTGATTGTTATTGTTAATACAGTTATACATTTATTATTGAGATGATTAACTTTAGATAATATTATAAATAGATGAATTTAATATTAATCTTTAATGCAAAATATATTATTAAGTGTTAATAATAAACTATTTATATTTCATTAAAATTTAAAAATTAAATTAGTTATAAAATAAAATATTAAAATGTAATTTTATTAGTAATTAATATTCGATGATTAAATAGATATATTTAAATTAAATAAATATTCGAAACAAAATTTTATAACTTCTATAAGTTATAAAAGTACGACAAAATTAATATTAAAATTCGATGTGAATTTAACAATGAACGAGAACAAAAATAGCAGGGAAACATGGCCCTAAATTATATAGAATGTAAAACTAGTGGAATGGAATTTATTCACAGAAAATGACCTTAATATCGGTTTGCAAATGGTACCCTCCGCTTACCTGGGTTGGGTTCACTTTTAGTTCAGGTTTCTTCTATTTCTAGAATCTGCTACTTCTTAGCGACATGTTCGTTTCGGAATCAGAAAAGCGAAGGACGATATAAGAGGTGCAATGGAATTATATTCATGATGTACCGAATAATATAGTCGTGCAATTGAATGAGCCCTTAAAATGAGGATTCATGAGCTGCTAAAATAGGAAGGTCAAAGTAGAAGGCGTGCAAGTCTCAAACAATGTTTTGAACAATTTGACATTAGCAATATAAATTGAAAATTGCGACAGCAACTTTCAATAATTGTAGGAAGGAAGGTCTAGAATGAGAAAGTACCTCCTTCATTCATAGGGTTAGGCAAAATAGAAAATTTGATACCCCATCTCAACCCCCACAAACTACTAGATTAGTATATATCGATAGGAATAGGGATGACCCACTATAACCTTATCTACAAAAACTAATTGATCAATTAAGGAAACCTGACAAAACCAATGGGCTAAGTTGGGGAAACATGGGATTTGTATAGATTTCTGTACCTTACGAGACATTAGATAAGCCTCCGCAGTTTTAAAAGATAAGAGCTATAAACAAGGAAAGCGAAAGTCTTTAATATAAACAAATAACAATTACAAGACGTTTCATATTTTCTGTGTGTGCATTGTGAAAGGAAAGCCAACAAGGAACTAGCGGAGTCCAGACACCTAACAGAAGTCAAAAGCCACAGGGAACAAGTTGGATTAGAAGAACCAGAAGAAGAGACAAAGAGATGGAGAACCAAGAGCAGCAAACCAAGTCAAGAGTTGTGAAGGTGGAATCAGTGGAGTCATGGGACTTCTACGTCAGCCAGGCCACCAATCAAGCATGCCCTGTAAGTTTCCTCTGTATCTCATCATTTCCTATAACGATCTCAAGTTGTAAAGGTTGGATTGAATTGTTTTCTTTTCTTTCTTCAGGTGCAAATTCCTTTCTTTTTTGGTTGTATTCTGCAGAAAATAGTCGTAGGATAAGCTGTAAGAGTGTAAAATGATCTTGCAATTAAGAGCAAAGGGTTTTTTTGGTGCCTTTCTTTTGATTTTCTTTGGGGTTCTTTTGTAGATTGTTGTACACTTCACTGCTTCATGGTGTATTCCATCTGTGGCCATGAATCCGTTTTTTGAAGAAGTAGCTTCAGCTTATCCTGATGTTCTGTTCCTAAACGTTGATGTGGATGATGTTAAGGTAATTATAACTAATATATTTATATTTTACCAGGTATAAACTTACAATTACATATGTGAGATGCTCATTATCATAAAGTTCTAATACACATTAAGAGGACATTTGTTAGAGGCATCTTTACCAAGATATTCTTCTTTTCAAAGATGTCGCACCTTAATTAAGCACAGGGGCTGGAAGGAACTGGTGGCTGGTCAGGATTCAAGTCCTGATAGGTTCAAGGGGTGGATGGTTTCTAATCCGCGAAAAAGAAAAAAAGGCGTCCTACCTTACTTATTCAGGTTGAAAACAAAGTAAATGTAATGCCTAAAAGATTTTATCTTGAGGATCCTATTCTGGGAGACGCGTTAATAATTTTACTGATCCTATCGTTTTGTTGCTGGACTTATCACAATGTCTAAAGATTCTTAGTGACATGGACTTGTTGGAAAATTACAAGTGAAGTTATCCCAAGTATGGCATAAGGACTTTCGTTTTGTTTCTTTCGAGTATTCCAAAAAACAATTTGAGATTTTGAAAATGATATGTTTTCTTTAATGTATTGGTTTGGGTAGGAGGTAGCTTCTAAAATGGAAGTGAAGGCCATGCCCACATTCGTGATGATAAAGGATGGTGCTCAAGTTGACAAGTTAGTGGGTGCAAATCCAGACGAGATAAGGAAAAGGATTGATGGTTTTGTTCAGGCCATCCGAGCAGATGTAGCATAGTATCATGAAAGTGTAAAAATATGTGATTCTGCTGGTCCAGCCTTTGTTGATGGACGTGCCTTCTCTTATTTTCTTTGCAACGTGTGTAATTAACTTCCTGGAATGTAAATTCAGATTGATATTTGGCAAAATACTTAAATGCTTGATTTCTGGTATTTTTTGACTTGAAAAAATCAGGCCTCTTGGTAATTCATAGATTGGGTATTTGGCATTCGTATCCTTTGAATTAGGTTTAGTTTTTAAATGTAGTTTTGCGAAGTTAGTATATACTCTCTTATTCTATTAGTTTCACCAAAATAATGCATGCCTTCTAAGAAAGATGCACGAGGAGCTCATTTCAATGCTACAGTTGTCACTTTTTTTTTAATTGACTTGGATTTATTAATTGAGTTGTCAAATTTAATTATCAAAATATGCAAAGAACATTCAGGATGATAAATTTATATTAGTTTAACGGCACTTGAAACTGATTGCTATTGCTTTCTCTCTCGCTCTCATTCATGATCATCTGTTCCTAATGGATCCAGGGGAATGGATTAATCTTTTATCTTGGGAATGATTCTGTCAGAATTTGTCCGCAACAAGTTGCTACCTCAATTTTTGGCTATACTGGAGTTTCCATGTAGCAAGGGAAATTAACATCTGCTTGGACAAGTTTCCATTGAAATCTTACTAACCAAACGAAAGTTTTCTTAGTCTGGAAGTTGGTTTTAAATGGGCAACCTGAAGCCCATGTTTCTTCCAGAGCTAAAATCCTTCCAAACATCAACCGCTCCAAAGCTGGTTATAAGAACAGTACTCAATGCCATAACAGTGCTGACTGAGAATACAATCAGGGAAGCTCTACCATATTCTTGTATGGCTTTTTGGACAACCAGTAATCCAAGAATTGATGCAATGAAACAAATGAAGGCAAAAGAGAGAGCAGTGTCTGTGTGCTCCATGCCTACCAACAAGTACTGAAATGCTGACATGCTAGATGAAAAGAAGACCATGAATGAACAGGTTGCTGCTGTTATCTGCACTATTAATCAAGAGAGAGTTTATTTATGAATACACTTGCCAACTTTAATCAAAAAAGTTTCACATATATTACCTCTGGTGCTATTCCCACTTGAAGAAGAAGTGGACTGATTAGCATTCCACCTCCAATGCCAAATAGTCCACCAAATGTACCAGCTAATAGAGCCATTGTTGGGAAAGTAAACTTATTTTGCTCTCTGCAACTTCTTGATCCTTCTTTTTCCTTCAGATGGAACTTTAATGTTGATCAGAATCTAAATAAAAAAATAAAACCTGTAGCTAATCTATGGGGTAATCTTCTGAGAACCTGATGCTTTAAAACTTCTTCTGGGCTGACCTCTTTTCTCAATATGATCCATGATGTAAAGGCTATCGCAAGAGGAATTTGGAGCGCTGACAGAAGCCAATATTCCATTCCCCAAGGTTCTATTGATATAATGCCCTGTACATGTTAAGCAGATGATTTCCTATTTGGATCTCATACAAACTATCCAATAACTGATAAACTAGCATTTCATCTCGCTAATTCCCAATTGCTTTCATGAACAGTGCTTTACTTGAAGCACAAATGGTTAACTGACTGAATAATATCATCGCGAGTATATATTATTGAAAAAAATTTCAAGTCAATACTCCATAGAGAAATCCAAATTGGGGTACCTTGCTAGTGAAATAGCAACACTAGCTGCTGAGCCTGCAATATGTGAAGTTCGCTACACTCCAGCCGTAAGAATCAAGCTTTAAAGACCGATAATTCCTTAAAATATTGGTGCTCTACATGAATAAACGCTACATGGTGTTTAACTTTCCCTCTTAGTTTGAAAATTTAACAAGTCCACCATCAAAAATCGCACTGATTACTACTGAATAAAAGCAAGCTTACAAGGGATGCAACTCTAGCCTATAAGGATGCTGCTACCATGTGTTTGATCCTAAGGCAATCAGGAGAGGCTGAGATTAATTATATTCAAAGATGTTCAGATAGTTTGAATCATTACTTATCTCTATGCTCAAAGCGAGAAAAGATGATGCATCTTCATAGTAGGATTGAAAAAAGTTCAGAAGCTATACCTTTCCTGATCGATTGGCACGAAGAAGGTAAAGAGCAGAAAAGGAGAGCCAGATCAGGACCAATATCCCCAACTTCAGCCATGGAAAACCAGCTTTATCATTTAGTTGCCCACCCAAAAGAGGCTCTTTAGCACTCTTGATCACTTCACTTACATTATTGGTCCTGTCCCCCGCCAACCCGCTTTCCATATTACCACAACCATTGCTCCTCACATCTTCTGATTCCAATTTCCAGTGCGCAACTCCATTCTTACAAGTCTTGAAGGTCGACCAAGCAAGAAAAATAGCAAAAAGCATTGTAATTAGCCACTCGGGGGAAATAAGATTACATGCAACTCCAACACTAACTCCTAACAGCATGCATGGTTCTGACAGAAGTGCAATATCATAGTCAATCAAGGTCTTGCTGCCGAATTTGGCAGATGGGGCGAGCATGTAATACATGACATTAGCCAAGGATCCCCCAGTCACCATAAAAGCTGAGAAACATGAGGCCGTTTTGAGGTCCAGATCTCCAACTATGTTCAATATGGGAATGAACAACCCTCCACCACCGATGCCACCTGCACTCGATATACAAGCAGCAATGAAGCATAGGACTCCTGTCATCACCATTGCTGGTCCCATTTCTAGTTTTGCTTCCAGAAATTGTATCTGATAATCCTTCCACTTGGCTGTCTGGTTAAGAACCTGATCAATTTTGAGAATATTTGAGACGGATTGTGCTCGTAATGCATGGGATTGGCTAGCTCGGATCAGGATGAGGAGAGAGAGAGTTAGCGATATCAGAGGATAGTGAGTCTTCATTTTCTTGGAAGTTCTTGAATGGTATTCAGATATGTCAAAATAAGTCATAAGTGTCATTATATAAGGAAGAACCATCGGATGTTATTAAGCACTAACAGTGGCGGTAGCCCAGGGGGGCATGGGGGGGCTACCGCCACCCTTAATCAATTTTGTTCTACTATATATATATATACACGTGTATGTAAATTAGCCGAGCTTTCTTTTGATTCGTCACCCCTCCTTTAAAAATTAGCCCAACTTGGCCACTGAGCACTAACCGATGAAAGGACAAATGAAAACCAACACTTGCCATGGCGTATACGATGATGGGGCGGCTAATTCACTATCCACTATCCACTGTCCTCAGAACACAAAAAGTAGTTTGCATTTGAACCCCAAAGTCCAATCTGTCCTATAAATTTGTTTTGAATAACATACATTGCTCCACAGCTAAAAGTGAAAAGTCTTTCTAGTGCAATATGTTGGATTTTGATTCATATGGAAACCTGAAGGGAACTAGGGAAGTGAGGGTTGGTAAACGCTACATGCCAAATGTAGGCACTCTGCACTTGAACATGCATTAATTAAGAAGATACTTATCTAAGCCAAAGCCCACTTCGTTAGTGCCGGCTTTGCTTCATTTGTTTATCTTATTTATTATCAAAGGGCACAACTAGTTTATATTTGATGTACCAATAAAAGACCCATCTAGTTGTACTAAAAGATTAGATTGGGGGTAGTCCAGATTCAACAAAAAAGGAAGGCAGATGATATGTACTCTTCGAAATCTTTTTTTTTTTTTAAGTTGAAGTTGTATTGAAATAATTAATAAATACAAGCTAGGGGTAGTCCAGATTCAACAAAAAAGGAAGGCAGATGATATGTACTCTTCCAAATCCTTTTTTTTTTTTTGAAAAGTTGAAGTTGTATTGAAATAATTAATAAATACAAGCTAAAGTTTATCCTTCATCAAGTAACAGGTAAATAGAGCAAGTTAATGCAAGTAATAGACCAAATGATGCCGTACAACACAGCGCATTAAATGACTTCGTGGAGGATCCAACCAAAATTACATGGAGAACTTTCTTTAGAGGGTAAACGTTATTTTCTCATCTGAAGGATACTCCAGAAGCTTCCCAATTAGGGTAGATTTTCTGAAGGCATTCTTCAAGTCTTTCCTTTGGCTATAATTATCAAGGTAAGGGATTTCTATC
Organism: Erythroxylum domingense; assembly: GCA_025594535.1. Taxonomy (NCBI): domain Eukaryota; kingdom Viridiplantae; phylum Streptophyta; class Magnoliopsida; order Malpighiales; family Erythroxylaceae; genus Erythroxylum; species Erythroxylum domingense. Next base: position 26,314,308 of record JANQBM010000002.1, read on the forward strand.
TTTAGATTTGCTTCTTCATCTTCTTCTTGATTAATGGTATCTCTAGTTAGGTTTCCCGATGAATCCTTTTCGCTACTTGGATGGATCTGGCCAGAATGGGTGTTCTCTCCAACATGCGGCTTTCTGTCTTTTGTCCCAGTGATTGTGAATGATCGAGGAACATAGTAGATCAATCCCGTAAGGTAAGAACTTGTTCCATCCTTAGAGATTCCTCCACGGTGACTTTTAGAGCTAAGCTTCTATTTTTAAACAAAAGCCAACGTTTATCATAAAGTGTAAAACACTGATCTTATTTCCTCTCTCTGATGATGCTTCCAGTGTTCCTCTGCAAGCGATCGATGGCGCTTCCAGACAACACTCTATGGGATCGGGCTACATACATTAAGCACAGTGTCGACAACTGC
>JANQBM010000002.1:26349439-26362554 GCA_025594535.1 Erythroxylum domingense
AATAATTCTTTGGTCCTTCAAACTCTGTAACTGTTCCTAAGTACATTTTCATGAAAATTCAAGCTTATTACAAGTCCGGTAGGTTTTTATTACAAACACTTTTTTAAAACATGAACTTAGTCTTTTACTCAGAGGTAAACATTGGTGATAAATGTCGATAAGATTACTTGACTAAGTCCTTTTATTAGACAAATTGGTTGAAACATCATTATAGCCTTTTAACGCGAAGGCACACATTTGTGATGCGTGTCGATCCAGTTACTCAGCTATTATCATGTTTTCAACTGGCTATTAGCTTTATTCCTAACTCATAGGTCAATGGAATAGTGATTTATTAACAAAATATACACTATTTTTTTACCTAACTTGTTTTTAGCTATTCGTTTTCATGAAAAATACTAGTTAAGCTACTTAAGTTAAAGGGTCTTAAATTATGAATGAATGTGACAACCTAATGGGTGCTAAATTTACATTAAGTCCTAATTAAGCTGTATATTTATCCAAAGAACCTTAATTCACTAATTTTGCGAGCTAATGATCGTTTACAACTTACTAAACTATGTTTAAAATTAAATGAATTTCACTTCATTTAAGCCATTGACACATTCAAACAATTCACACAATGTAACCTAATAACTATCATACAATATGCAAAATCACATACACAAGCAAAACACAGAATCCCTCCCCACACTTGAACAACACATTGTCCTCAATATGAGAAGGAAGCACACATCACATAAGATAAGAAAAGACAAAAAAAAAGTTAAAGTGACAGAAAACAAATAAAAATAAACATAGAAACAAAATAGAACTGAAGACTAATTTGGAAAATAAAAATTGGGTTAGGTATAAATCCTAAGGAGATGGAGGTGGTGATGGTGTCGAAGACTGCAATTGAACGCCCTAAGACTCGAAATATCGTCGGATATCTCAACTTTGACATCGTTGTGTTCGTGCCATCCCCATTAGTGTCTTGTTAGTCTCAGTGATTGCATCTAAAACCTTCTTCCAACCTTGTTCTTCCTCCTCTTCTTCCTCGGATTCTTCGCTTGACGCTTCTTCCTACAGAGTTGGCTCTAAGCTTGAACTCGCCTGACTTACCCTGATCCGGACATGTGTCTTTTGACTGATAACCTTAAGTTCCATATTATGGGACTTAAGGATTTTAACCCTCCATAAATAATGGTGGTTCAAGAATCCCAGGAGGTGAACGACTAACCTTCTCCGTTCCACACCAAAATGTTCTGCAATGGTAGACACTATATATCCCATTCCTAGATTGTTACTTTGTTTGCGCAGAGTCGTAACAATGGCATTTAACACATAGGTGGACGTGCATAATAGAATACAGTGGTCTATGCACCACAACATAAAAAGTTATTTGGTGGAATACTTGTTAGTTTCGGTCTTGTCAAAGACCAGCTAACACTTAAATTTGTGTAGCAACAAGTGTTCGTGAGACCATATGATATTGTTATAAGCATTCTTGGCTTGAAATTGCTCAATTCTAATATGCTCATTCTAGTATTGAGAAGGACGGAAGTCATTATGTTGATCGACGATGGTGGCCTCAGGGAATCCACACATCTCGCACATGAGTTTGACATTTAATTTATAGGTTCGTCCTCCTAATATAAACCACACTTCTTTTGGATTCCTAGGGTCGTAGGTCAGGGAAGTGAAAAATTCCAGTGTAAGCTCCTCATAAACAAGGAATTGAAATCGAATGAATTGAGAGTTAGGTTTTCTACTTGCTCATACAATTCCAACCTATCAAGGGTGTCAAAATCAAAGTACTTAGACACTATAATTTATCTAGCACGAAGGGATCGAAAATGAGTACCTTCCTCCTCGGTGTAGATCGAGAAAGGGGTGCCAAAGTCTGCCACTCAGTTCTGTCTCCCCCGTCCTGTAACTTGTTGTCATCCATATGGTTCCCGTTGGGCTGATTGTTTAATGCGCATCATACTTAGGTAGGAAGAATTCTGGAAGGTTAAAATTTTTGGTGAGAGGTGAGAGTGTTTAGACGCCTAAATTCTAGAGAGATAAAGTGAACATGAAAGTAACAGTGAAAATAAAGTTAGAATTGAAGATATAGGTGGTACAAAGGTAAAATTTCTTTAAAAATTTTCGTCCTCCCTTTTACTGCATAGTCGCAGGCTATGATCGTGACCTACGGCGTATCACCATTTCTTGATTTGCTTCTTTTGTTCTTTTTCAGTCTTTTCACTTCCACTTCTTGATTCTTTTGTGGCCCCTTTTCACCTCTCTTTTCATACTTGCACGATCATCCATATAGTTCAGAAATCCTATTCCTTTTAACTTTTATTCAAAAACAAAAAATACTCCTAACTACAGACTTTCCAATGTTCTAACTAAATTAAACAATTAAATTAAATTTTTATTTTTTTCATGAGTTGCCTCTCATACAACGCTTCGTTTAACGTCAATAGCTCAACGCTTTGTTAAGCTCACGGTGTTTGGAATGAATGGTTCGATGGTAGTGTCTTCATTAATTTCAAAATCTGCACTTAAGCTAACATATTGTAGTTACCACCATCTTTACAATTTTCCTTTCCTCGCCTTTTCCTTCGCGAGCGCTTCTTTCTGAAAGCATTACTAGGATCCTCTATATCTTCCCATTCTAGTCGAGGTTCAGGTTCTTAACTATCCACTAGAGGTGGAGGAGGTTCGTACTCTCTTGTAGTCACCTTTCCTATTCGCAGAGTCGATTCACCCCATCAACATCAATTATAGAACGTGCGGTGGCTAAGAACGATGTTCCAAGATCTATCGGGGTGTCCATATCTTCACTAATGTCCAATATGAAAAAATATGTGGGAAAGGTATATTCATCCACCTTTACCGGCACATCCTTTATAATCCCCAATGGTTTATGCGTTGTCCTATTAGCCATCTTTACCAAAAACTCGGTGGGCACTAACTCTCTTAACCCTAATTTCAGACTAAATGTGTAGGGCATCATATTTATGCTTGCACCTAAATCCACGAATGCCCTATCTATGATGATCCTGTTGATACTACAGGGGATGAAAAAGCCACCTGGGTTCTCTTTCTTCGTAGCTATGTTGGGGTCATCTTCCAGTGGTCGCTCCTTAACCTTCTTCTTGATGGACTCCTATAATTTGAGCTTTGTCTGTATTTGTTCCGTTACTTCCTCGACCTTATTTTGCTCAATCCCTCGTAAATTTTCTGCTTCCCTCTTTATATATAAATCTTGCTGCTACATTATAGCACCTCACTTCTACCGAGCACGTATTCATACATTCCGAGGACATTCGAACATATATCTTGTGAAAGTGGTGCGCTAGAGCAATCAAACAGGACTCATTGTATTTTTTTAATCATCACGCGCATTTTTTGGAAAACCAATAATCATTAATGGCCCATTTGATTTATAACAATTTCAATCACAAATGTTACAAACAATATACATATTACATCATTTCAGTAATCAATTAGGCCCTTTTCAAATTTGAAACATTTTCAATCATAAAGTCATTACCTATAAGAATTATTCACATACAATAGTACAATATTTGTGGAATACATTCTTTAAGATAAAAATAATAGAAAATGTATTCAAACGCCAACTGATCCTGACCTCTATCCTTTATCTGAATGTAATGGTTAGATTCTAATTTGTCTAACTGGAGATCTCCCTAAGCCTGAAAAAAATGTTGCAATATTGGGTTGAGTTTTGCGAACTCAGTGAGTGGACCATCCTTGATGGATCACTCAATCACATAACACATCAATTCATGTAATCACGTAATTCACATCATTTCACTAATCATCTTGTTGAATCACATACTCTTCATATTCATTTAATTCATATTTAACATTCAGAAATCATTCAAACTATTTATTTCAATCATTTAAATCATACATATCAAATGCATATGCCATGCTCATAAGGCTCACTTTCAATTGTTATTTTTATGACCAAGTGCTTGTAAGTGTTTCGTATCCATTGTGGATACATGGCCCATTAATAACTGTTCCTTATCTGTTAGGGATATAGGGCTCATTTTACATAGTGAGCTAGAGACTCTTACCACATTCTAAGCTTTAAGCTCTTTTTCAATTTCTGAGCATTAAGCTCTCTTTTGGTGGCTACTCAGGTCACAACAACCTTTATCTTTCATGCATTCATGTAATGAAATGCACTACATTCACACATTTTCAAATAGTCACTAGTGCTTAATTTTCCTCATTCACATTCATATATATTCATTGGATCGATGTTCGGCATTCAACAATAATTTTGAGAATCACTTATTTTAGTCCAATTCATATACAATGAGCACTTTCTATGTTCTCGCATTTATCAAACTCTTCAGACTGTTAATGTCTAGAATTGTCTCAATCATATTCACATTCAGAAATAATTCAATACAAAAATTTTAAAACAAAATAAACAATGAAAGTGAGACCATCTAGGTCGACTCACAATACGCTCCAGATTAACATTAGCTTCCATGATCCAGACACGACTAGATGTTGTCATTCTGTCCTATATAACATTATACAATACACATATTGCACACACATTATTAATTTCATAATCACATAAACATTCAATTATACACATATGTATATGTGTAAGGTATAATGCATGCTCATATTGACAATCTCGGGTATATTTCCTTTATTCACATCTCATAATCAATTAACATCTTTCAATCATTCTTTAATAACCAATGCACTTTACTTGCTTTACTCATCTCATTTATCATCAGCTAGGTTCACTTAAGATCTCATTCAAGCCTAGCTATCTCATATGGAAGCACCCTAGCCTTGGTTGGTTCAAACTTTAATAAAAAAATTCTTTTTCTCTATAAGTCTAGCCATGATTGTGGTGTCCCTGCCATGATCGTGACAAAAACATTTTCTGTTAGGTCACGATCGTGAGGTGACGGTCACAATCGTGCCTTGTAATTTTCCTCCTACATTTATCCGAATTCAATATATATCATAATACCAATTTCACACTAATTTTCCCAAAATTCACTACCTCTAATACAACATCATTACATACTAATTTATATACCAATTTGATTGCATCCCCTTATCAAACTCTATTAAATTGTTTAGGCATCTTCAATCACACATTATCATTCATGAAATCCATAACATTCATAGCATCAAGCAATTTATCTACTAAGTTATGACCTCATTTAAAGCCCAAATTAAGTCCAAAAGTATCATAATTATATACTTCATCCTTAATTGGTTCAACCCTTTCATAATCAAAACTTTTCCATGAAAAATCACTACCCATGGTCGTGGCCTCCCATGCCACGATCGTGACAGAAACAAATCTCCCACTTATCCTGCAGTTTTCTAGTTTTTCTCAGGACAAATTTTGAGGTCAGTTTTGTATAACCATTATGACCTAGCAAATGAGGTTTTTAGGCAACACCTTCTTCTAATCAAATGTTTCTCTATGTCTTAAGTTTCTAATGACATCAAATTCATACATTGTAGTTCAGTATCATGCAAGTTATAACCAAAATACTACAGACTATTTTCATACCTCGACAAAACACAATTCTCAACTTTAAGCCAAATTTTAAGACTCTTAAGAACATGTTTCAAATTCTATTCCTTCATGAAAAATTTGGACATATGTTTCTAGTTTACTCTAAATCAAAATCCATCCGATTTGGATATTCAAAGATTAAGTTATAGCCAAAATACAAATGTATGTTCAGTATAACACTACATATAACATACTCCATCACACTTCATTGCCCAAATTCTATTATTTCTCTATCATTTCAAGTTGATGATTTAATTAAACCTAAATTTCTAGTTCAGAATTCTCTAGTCATAATTCACAAATTCATGAATGATCATCACCCAAAACCAGTACCTAACTCCGTATTTTCTGCATATTTGTCTACTTCACTCATCCCTATTTCAAGACATCACTCCATTTCTCACAATCCTTCATCTCTTTACTTGTATCACCCAATTTGCTTCTTCCAACATCACTCACGCATGCATGAATCCACAAGCATGAAAACATACACTACTCATATATGCATCCATTTACAAACATTAAAATCTCATCAAAATGTCATTTACAGTACCATAAAACTTAAAGCATAAGTTACTTACTTGATTAAGCTTCAAGATCTTCAAAAATCACCTAACCCTATCTTTCCCATGTATCACACGACCATCAACCCTCATGGAGGAATGGGTTGTCTTTTTGTAGCAAGGTGAAGAAAACAAAGAAAATAGGAGTAAATGATGGATGAAAGCAAGGTGCAACATTAATGAAGGTGAGTGTCATTGATGGTGGAGAAGAAGAATGAAGAAAATGAAGAACAATGTAAAGAAAAGAAGAAGAAAATGTATTTTTAACCAAATGAAAGACAACTAAAGGTGTCTTGCAATTGTAAATGTCGTGGATGGGTGTGTGGCATGGCAAGTGACATTTTTCACTTGCCACATGTCACCACCTTATGGTTCCTAATAAGTCCTCTTTACTAACTAGTCTATTTGTCTCCAATTTCTAGTTCAATTGTCTCCCAAATTTTAATGACTATTGTCATTAAATCCTAATTCCACTTTTCAACCATTTCTACTACCATTTGATATTTATTTCCCCTACCATTTATTAATTGTCCTACCACTTGGCATTTTTCCTAATCCCAATATGCTCATAAATTCCAGAAAATTCTCAAATTTTACCAAAAATTCTAAATCACTAATTTAATTCACCAGAGCAATTTTTAAGGCAAAATATTAATTATCCAAATATAATCATATTAAAACAATCATTTATACCCGAAAAATGTCAAATGGGTGCATGAACAAATTATTATAATGTGTGCAATAATTAAATTCACGTGCTTGTAGACTAATATTATGTATGAGTATGAAATGCATTTTTCTAATCTCTCAATAATATTTCTTATATACGATATTCCCAGCTCTAACCCTTAGTATGGGAATGAGATGTTACACACATAATAGGGAATGGAAATACACTTTGAGTTGCATTAAGTGACTGAATTATGGGTTCACTCGAAGGGTCTTCTTTAATCACCTGACCTTCTTCTACATTTTTCACCTTCTTCGGCTCCTCATCTTGGGTCTTACTAATAATCATGATTTGTTCTTTCGGATTGAACTCGGTGTTGCTTGTAAGAGTTCCAACATTCAGAGTCGGCATTGCCTCCGCTAGCTGCCTTACTTGGACTTCTAGATTGTGTATAGATAAGGCGTGGTTCTTCGTAACTTGCTCAAATTTGCTCTCGAGCCTCCTATATACTTCCTCCATGCCTCCAATCTTATCCAAAATTTTGTCCAACTTCGACTCCATCGAGCTTGCTTTATCTTGCTGGAAGCCCGATTGTCCCTAAGGCCTAAATTCTCCGCCAATGTTGTTTGACCAGGAGAAATTCGGGTGATTCTTCTATCTGGGATTGTAGGTGTTGGAATAGAGATTATTACTACCCCCTCCTGAGCCATATTATGCCCCCATGTAGTTCACTTGCTCCTGATTGTCTTCTTTCATTAAATAACACTCCACGATGTCATGATTTACTTGTCCACAAAGCTCACATTTCAACTGTGTGGCCTTTACCTGAGTTGAGGATGATGCCTTCAAGCTGTTTAGTTGTCGCATCAAATTGTCGTTCTTTGCTTGCATCTCCATCATTTGATCGACCGCGACAATTCCTTTCTGCTCTCTAAAAGAAGCAGGTTGCATTCCTCACTCACTCGTCCGTAGCTAACTATTGCTCGCCATCTCCTCAATTAGCTCCTCTGCTTTATCCACAGTTTTTTGCATTAAGGATCCTCTTGAAGTTACATCTATGGTGCCTCTTGTTGGTGGGTTAACTCCATTGTAAAAGATCTGCAAAAGGAATTCCTTACGTAGGTTGTGGTGTGGGCACTTCCTTTACAGGTCCTTATATCTTTCGCACACTTCATAGATTGACTCCCCATCACCTTGTTGGAAATTAGTGATTTCTTTTATAATCTTCGTTGTCTTAGTTAACGGGAAGTAGTTATCCAAGAATGCACGCACAAGTTGATCTCATGTTGTGATATTGGCTGGGCTCAGTGAATGATACCAAACCTTCGTTCTATCTCTAAGTGTGAAAGGAAACAGCCTAATTATAACTGCATCCTCTGACATCTGATGGTACCAGAAAGTACCATAGATCTTGAAGAAGTTCATGATATACGCATTTAGATCCTCATTCGCCAATCCATAAAATTGTACATTCTGCTGAAGCATGTTTAGGAGGGCTGGCTTAATCTCGAATGAGGTCGCTTGAATAGACGCCTTACCCACTCCTTGGCTCGATAGGTTGAACCCTAGCCTTATAAAGTCTATGAGGGTCCTCTGTTGTCGTCCTTAAGTTACTTCCTAATCCATGTTTCTCTGAAACTCCTCGGCCATTGATGATTTTCCTAACTCTTCTTCTTCCTCTCACCTAGCTTTCCTAAAAGTTTGTTCTAATCATGTGATGTCTAAATCCAACGTCTCCACTGCACATCTACTACTACGACGATCACCAGTGTAGTTTTGACCCATCCTCTATGGCGTCTTCTCCTCTTTGTACATTCCCCTCCTAAAGCCCTGTACCACCTACTGGAAAGCCCCTTTGTCTCCTTCTTCGAACCCTAAATCTTGAAACAATGTCCCAAGCCAAACCTTTGATTCTGTTCCGTTTGTTGAAGGTTTGAAACCTCAGTCGGACTCGAGCCCTGAATAGTATGATTCGAATAGGCCAGTGATTCCCTTACCCACCTAGAAATGTCGAGACTCGGTGATAGCACTACCCAAAACCTAGAAATCTGTGGTAACCAATTCAATGGAGGAGCCCTCGCATGTTAAGGAATTGACTTTCTATCCCCTTAAGGTCAAGGATGACCAAATCTTTATTATCCCGTCGTCTGAATTAGCACAGAGAGGAGCAATCAAATTTCTTCATTCACTGATCGGATTTTTCATTGGTAAGAGACTTGCCTTTCTAGTTGTGCACCGTGCTCTTTTTAAATCTTGGTCAACATGTGGGTTGACAGAAATTCTGGTAACCGTCTCAAACAAATTCCTATTTAGGTTTGACTCTGAATGTGGTATGAATGAGGCGCTAGGGAAGGGCCCTTGGCATATCCAAGGGAAGCCACTGCTTTTACGCAAATAGAGTCTGAGTGCTAGGGAATAGGCAGCAATTAGATATGCACCTTCCTGGATTAGGTTCCATAATATTCCCTTTGAATATTGGAATAATGAGGGATTGAGTAGGATTGCTAGTGCCGTAGGAAAACCTCTGCTTATGGATTCTCATACTGCTTGTATGTCTCAAATCATATATGCAAGAATGTGTGTTGAATTAGATCTGGAGGGGAGATGGCCTTCATCTAGTCAACTGGCTACCTACAATGAAGATGGTCAAGTGATCTTTAGGGAGATTGAAATCGAATATGAATGGAAGCCTGAGAATGCTACACAGCAGAAGATCTGGAAACCTACAGGCTGTATGTTTAAGACTGGGACTCAACAGGAATTGGACAAAGGTAACTCGTCATCTCCTCAGGGTGAACCACAACAAATAGGAGGAAATCAGGAGAATACTCCAGAGAAAGACCAAGTTAGCCCTAGGAGGAGCAAATCTGCTGAACCCCAAACAGAACAAAGCAAAGACACAAAACTGCAGCAAAAATAGGAGGATCTTAATGGAAGCCTCGCATATGCTGAAGGTCCTGGCGTAAGCGAAGCAGGTACTTCTAATGCCTCTCCTAAATCTGATATGGTTCCTAATAGTTATAGCAATTCTCAGAATCAAGGGTTTTTGGAAAGGGCCGAGGGGGCTTTAACTACTAGGAAAAGTAGAAAATCTTGTAGAAAAAATTAGCGGTAGGTCTTTTCTTGTATAGAGTTTTATGGATCTAGGTTTTTGGAATGTTAGAGGTCTTAACCACAAACAAAAATAGTTAGCTGCAAGTCTTTTCTTCGTATGATGTCGGTTTCCTTTGTATGTTTGATAGAATCTAGGAGCAAGTTTCATTTCCTATTGAACAAAATATGATATTCTTTGTTCCTAAATGGCAATTCTGTAGTAATTTAGAGCAAGCTTCGAGTGCCAGGTTAGTGGTAGCTTAGAATCCTGATAAATTCTTGTGTTCTCCCCTTATTACTACCGATCAATTAATCCTCTTGGAAGTGTCCCCATTGAATTGTGATTCTAGGTTTTTAGTTACTTGTGTTTATAGATCGAATAATTCAAATTATAGGAAACTCCTTTGGTCTAAGCTTTCCAATATTCTTCATTCTGTTGGGACAAAACCTTGGCTTTTAGCTGGGGTCTTCAATGCAATATTGTACGCGCATGAAGCTGAACCTCTTAGCTCCTTTGCTATTAATAGGATGAGAGACTTTAGGCAATGTGTTGAGGAATATGGAGTGTTTGATCCCAACTCCAGTGGTCTGATTTTTAACTGGCTAATAAGCAATATGGTGACTCCCACATAGCTAGAAAATTAGACAGAGTGCTCATCAACTCGGAGTGGAGCTCTCAGTTTCCTAGATCCTTTGGAGAAATTCTTAATCCTAATATTTCAGACCATTCCCCTGTAGTGATTAGGTCGTTAACTGTCCAACAGAAGAGGTCTTCACCTTTTGGGTTTTCAAAATTCCTAGCCTCGCAACCCAATTTCCTTCAGTTAGTAGAAGGGCTTAGAATTCTCAGATCCAAGGAACCCCTATGTTTTGTATTGTGTCCAAACTCAAATTAGTAAAATCAGCTCTCAAATCCCTCAACTCTAATCAAATTGGTGATATTCATGCAAGAGTTAAGACTTGTTAGGCTGCCCTCAATAATATCCAAGACCAAATGAAATTTTTTCCTAATCAAACTCATCTGGCAGATGCAGAACAAGAGGCAATGACCAATTTATTTCAGGATTTAAATGACCAAGAATCCTTCTACAAACAATCTTCCCATATCCAGTGGCTTAGAGATGGGGATAGGAATACCAAATTCTTCCATCAGTCCATCCTGTCAAATAGGAACCGTAATAATATCCGCTCCTTGTTGGTGCACAATAACCATTGGATTACTGACATAGACGACATCCAGACACATTTTTTTAATTTCTTCCAAGCTTCTCTTAGTACTAAGAAAGACCTTATTTCTTCAAGTGAATATGTGGAAGCCCTCTTTCCCCACCCGATTCCTAAGAACCTAAGAAATAGCCTTGTAGCTGAGGTCACTTCACAAGAGATTAGGGAAGTGTTCTTTTCTTTCAATCCAAATAAGGCCCTTAGCCCGGATGACTTTAATGGTTTCTTCTTTAAACACACTTGGCATATTATAAGAGATGAAATCACTCAAGCCATCCAAGGTTTTTTCAAACATGGGAGACTTCTCAAAGAATTGAATTCCATCTTCCTTTCCCTTGTTCCCAAGAAGAATCATCCTTCCACTGTGTTGGACTTTAGGCCTATCTCCTGTTGTAACATTATTTATAAGGTGATTACAAAAATCATTTCTAATAGACTTCGAGAGCTCTTACCCTTCCTTATCAGCCCAAATTAAAGTGCTTTCATTCAAAATTGCCATATAGGGGATAATATCCTTTTAGCCCAAGAAATTTTTAAGAACTATCATCTCTCTAATAAGCAGAAGCGATGTGCTTTCAAAGTAGATTTGGCAAAAGCTTATGACTCTATTCAATGGGATTTCCTTCTCAAAGTGTTAAACATTGTAGGGCTCCATCCTAAGTTTATTAAGTGGATCAAAGAGTGTGTAATATTGCCTTCCTACTCTATCCTAATCAATGGGTCTTCTACTAAATTTTTCAGTGGGAAATCATGCTTAAGACAAGGAGATCCTCTCTCTCCGTACCTATTCCTTATCTGTATGGAGGTGCTTTCTCGATCCTTGAATGTAACAATAGCCGACAATCCTTCTTTTCAATTCCATTGGAGATGCAAATCTATAAAACTCACCCATCTCTTGTTTGCTAATGATTTGTTATTATTTTGTCATGCTGACACTTCTTCGATGAACACCTTGTTTAAATGACTGGGAACTTTCTCAAATTATTCAGGGCTAGATATGAACCTTAGCAAAAGCCAATTCTTTTTATCTCATGATATGGATCATTTGGCCATGCAGTTGGAAACTATTTCGGGTCTTAAAAGGGGTGAGCTTCCTATCCAATATCTAGGTGTTCCCCCGTTGGAAAAAATTGATTCCAAAGTTAACAAATGGACTCACAAGGCCTTGTCCTATACTAGTAGACTTCGATTGGTAATATTTGTCTTATCTACTTTTCAGGTCTACTGGGCTAGCCATTTCTTACTTCCTATCTCTATCATTAAAGAAATTGAGTCTAAACTTAGGAACTTCTCATGGTCTGGCAAGGTTGGGTCAAATACTCGTATAAAAGTCAAATGGAGGGGGATCTGGGGATTAAACATTTGTCTACTTGGAACAATGTCTTCTTAGGTAAAAGAATTCGGTTTCTTTTCAATGATAAGGAAGCTTTATGGGTAAAGTGGGTCCACACTATTATTCTTAGAAGGAACAACTTCTGGTGTGCCCAACCGTCTCATAATAGTTCTTGGAGCTGGAGGAAAATTATTCAGGTTAGGGATATTATTGGGAACCATTTCCAATTTAAGATAGGCGATGGAATTTCTACTTTCTTATGGCAGGATCCTTGGCACCCTAGAGGCATCCTCAAGGATCTCTCTATGCTTAGAACTATGAATGGATCAGGACTTCCAATGAATGAAAAAGTCGCTGATATTATTAGAGATAATATATGGTGCTGGCAAGATGCCACAATTGAAACCATTCGCATGCTCGAACCTTTACCATACCAGCCCGATTGGTCTCAACACGATCGATCAGAATGGACTGCAAGCCTTGCAAGATTTTACACCAATGTTTCAGCTTATTCCCTGATGAGACCTGTAACACCCCCTCACCAATGGGAAGGGTAAAATAGTCATTGGGAATAGGTTATAAGTGCTTAAAATTGTATTGACATGTTCATACATACAATAGTGAATTTTGCACATGTAAATGACTGTACATGCATTCATGACA
>JANQBM010000002.1:26469955-26480671 GCA_025594535.1 Erythroxylum domingense
AGTAGTGATCGCACGTAGCACTCCCTTATCTTAGGATATGTATCGGAATGACCTACGGGCGTCCCGGTGCGTACCCGAGGGTAATGGGGTGTTACAGGATCAATCCCTGGTATGTCCCCTAAAGACCATCCTATAGCCTTCATATACCTTTTCAATATAGAAACTAATCTCTCTTCTTCAGAACTACTCAGAGAATTGGAAATAATAACAGGCAATTTGCAATCATCAACAGGAAAGACATATTTCAAGTTAAGGGGAAGGGGTTTCACTTCTAAATCAGAGGGTTGCACAATAGAAGGAACCAGCTTTGGTATATCAAATGCATTCAGTGTGAGTGGTGCGTCCATGTGGCTTGAGGAAGGAGATATAAGCTCACTGTGGTGTATATGTCCTCCACTTCCCGACTCAGTGCCACCATCAGATGACCTGGAAATAGCAGAATTATGGTCAGTCTGATCAGTAGAAAAAGAAAGTAAATCAGAAGTGAGAGTCGGATTAGAAGGGGTTAGAGCAATAGCGGGATCACTGCTATCCTCTTCTAATATTCCAGCACCACTTGAAGGAGAAGCTGCGTTCGTAGCTTGTATAACAGCTCTTTTGTCATTAGTTCTTGCAAAATCAAGAAACACACCTTCCTCAAGGCTATCAAGTGCAGAATCAGTAGTAATATTAGAATTAAAACAAGATGATGCATCAAAATCATACAGAATGGAAAGCCAGCTATCTATCTCTAAACAATAGACACATGATACGTCGCCCTCAAATGCACAAAAATCATAATAATGGGAGGAGGATAAACAAGTAAATGCATCATCATGATTCACAACCATGTCATACTGGTCAGGCTCATACACATCAGTCTCATGCAAGTCATCCATATCATTATCATGACATTCAATCAAACTAATACCTAAGTAAGAACAATCTTCATAACTATGGTTCATAGCTTCTGAATGATTAAATTGCACTTCTTGATCCCCAATTCCCATAGTGATAAGACCCTTCTTCATGTTAATTATGGTCTCAGCAGTCAAATGGAATGGCCTACCTAGAATCAAGGTACTCTTATTAGGGAGCTCATTAGTCATATCAAGGACATAAAAGTCAGCTGGGAAAACAAGACCTTTGACTTGCCCAAGGATATCCCCAAGAATGCCTTTAGGGTATCTCACTATCCTATCAGCTAGACCAAGCACTACACTAGTGTCTTTCAAAGATTTAATACCCAAGGTTTTATAAACAGAGGTCGGCATGACATTAATTGCTGAACCTAAGTCAAATAGGGTATGAGAAATAGTAGTTCTACCTATGGTACAGGGAATATTGTAAGAACCTGGGTCTTTACATTTAATGGGAAACTGGGACTTAAATAAGGCACTAACACTTAACCCCAGTTGGATTCTCTCACTATGCCTATACTTTCTCTTATTTGTACATAGGTCTTTCAAGAATTTAGCACACTTAGGCATCTTTTTAATCAATTCAAGCAATGGTACCTTCACCTCAAGTTTACTAAACATTTCAAACAATTCATCATTGTCTTTCTTGTCAACAATCTTTTTACTAACCAAGTAAGAATTTGGAAAAGGCAAGTCATAAATGTTTACCTCATCACCTTTGGAGTCGGAAGGTGGTCCTTTCTCCATTGGTCTCTTCATGATAGTTGTTACCTCTTCATCATTTTGCACCACTGGTTGTTTCTGAGACTTCTTTAAGAGCTTATTTTCTTGTAGGCTTTCAGATTGAATAGAAGGTTCTTTCTCAGCTTAGGAAGTTTATTGAGTAGTGTTAACAGGAGGAGACTCAACTTCTATTTCCTCATTAACTAGTTCTTCATCCTCTTCATTCTCTTTAAATTGCACTTTCTTAGCACCAATTTCCTTACCAGTTGTCAGTATGATTGCATTTAAAGATTTAGGATTTATCACTGTGTTTGAGGGTATAGAATCACTACTCTTTGTTTATTGTTCACTCAAGTTGTTAAAGACTTGAGTAACAAAAGTGTTCAAGTTCTCATGCTTAGTCTCTATTTGCTCCAACTTAGAGAACACATTTTGTAGACATGAGTCCATCTTATTCCCTATAGCATTCAACTTAGAATCGGTTTGTGTCTTCTCGTGATCTAATCTTGAATTAATCCCAGCAATGCCCTCTATGATCATAGCAAATTCATCACCCTTAGAATAAGAAGATGATGTCCCTTGATTAGACGCCATTTGATTGGAAGAATTTCCTTGAGTGTTGCCTTGATCCTCATCCCATCTAAAGTAAGGGTGATCTCTCTAACCTGGATTAAAGGTGTTAGAGTAGGGAACCCTCTTTTGATATTGGCCATTCCTATTTTGGTAGAGGGCAAAAACTTCTTCGTATCGAGCACAATTATTGGAGGCATGCATCATGGATCCACAGTACTCACAACCGGCTACTATAGCTTGAGAATGACCCACTAAATTAACTTGCTTGGCATTCACATTCTCTTCCAAAATATTGAGTGTTTTCTCCATTCGGTTTCCCAAAGCAACAATTTCAGCAAGAATATCTTGGGAAGAAACTGAAGAGGTACTATACACCTTTCTTGCGTCTCCAGATTGAGGGTCATTGGTAGCCATCTTTTAAAGTAGGTCCCATGCAACATTGGGACTCAATTCTCTGAGCGAACCATTTTCAACGGCATAAATTGAGGGCTTATGATATGGAAGGAGCCCTTCATAGAAAGATTTGACCAGATCATTCTTTAAAATATTGTGGTGTGGACAATGGGCTAGAAGTGTGATGAATCTTGTCCAACATTCGTGCATAGATTCATTATCACGTTTCACAACACTAGTTATCTCCTTTTTTAGCCTTAAAGTTTTAGAGGTAGGGAAATATTCATCTAAGAATGCTCCTTTCAACTGATCTTAGGTCAATGTTGTGAAATGTTGAGGTAGTGTGTAAAGCCACTCCTTGGCCTTGCCTTTTAAAGTGAAGTGGAATGCTCTCCTCAATATATCTTTAAGATTTGTCGTGGGTGATTTCATGGAAGAACACACCATGTGCATAGTCTTCAAATGCTTGTGTGGATCATCACCTGAAAAGACTTGGAATCTAGGTAAAGAAGAAATTAGTGCTCCTTTAATTTCAAAGTTAACATCGTCAGTATAAAAGCCATAACGATCATAATCAACATTGGAACTATTAATCTCCCTCATGCTTCTATTATCCTCACCATTATTCCCTAGGTTATTCTCACCATGTCTGTTGTTCCCATTAGGTCCATTATGTCCATTATTACCATTAACACCATCCATGGTTTCTTGTTCTAATTCAGAATCACTAACAGATAAGCGTCCACTAGAGGTAGATCTCTTACTAGGTTCTTGTTCACTAGATGACAAACTTAACTCTTATGAAATATGCTCCTCCTGGATAAGAACTTGACTTGTACCCTCTATTCTCCTCTCTCTTTTAATCTTTTTCACGGACCTCTCAATTTCAAAATTTAAGGGATTCAAAGGAAAAGCCCTATCACTCCTAGGCATAGACAATAATAATAAAAAAAGAACGAGGCGCAAAACTGACTTGCACATCAAGATTCAAGTAAAAAAATGGAAGAATCTGATGAGTGCAAGTGTGTGTGTATAAGAATTTATGAGTATAGATGACCATACACTTAATAGTGTATGAAAGATTAAATAATCAAAGAATGTCAAAACTTCACCAATATGGACAAAGGAGCAATTTTCCCAAAACTTGACTTAGAGAATGGACCCATACACTCAAGAAAGCAACCAAGTAGGTTATAATCAAGCAAACAAAAGCAATGTAATCCACTAAATAGCAACTAAGTCAAAGAGCAAGCCAAAACTTTTATCTAGCCAAGAAAATGCAAAATGCAAATGCAAACAGACTATGCAATGCCAATGCAAGTATGAGGCTCAACAAATAAACCCTAGTCAATGTTACTTGACATTTAGTTACTACGGAACCAATTTCTTGGCTCCCCGATAATGGCGCCACTTAAAACAACCAAAGTCCGATGTCGCCTTGAGGTTATTTCAAAATTTAACCAAGGATTGCATATAGTGCAACCTCGAGTTGTTCTCTTTGAGGAGACAAAAATGAAATTAAATTCCTAAGTAACTAAATGCAATGCAACCTAAACTATAGAATGAGGCTTGATTTGATTAACTATCCCTAAAATTGCAATGAATTAAAATAAACATAAACGACTTGTTTTAGTATTTTTAATTTAAAAATGAGTGATATGGAATGATAGTGAGTGAATGGAATGAAAAACACAAGTGATTAATAAAGATAAAAGCAACCCTACAATTCAATAGCACAAGCATCATCACTTAAATAGATATGGGAGTTAAAAACAATGAACTAAGAGTTATAATCAAACTTTTAATCCAACAACCAAGCCACCTCGAATTGTCATAAAATATTTTCCAAGGTCCTAATCTACTAACTACCACTAGAATAGTAAAATAGAACTAAGGATACTAAAAACCAATGCTTAATTATTACTCAATAGTTAATAGAATAGAATTAAAGCCAGCAACAGATATAATGATCCAATAATTCAAGCCTCCTTGAATAATCACTAAATATTCACTAAAATCTCAATACAAAGTCTTGACCCAAAACAAAGTAATGAAATTAAAGCATAATCAGCACAATATCAGTTGTTAAACAATAATCCAGCCACATAAAATTTCCAATACAAAGATATAATTAATACATAACTCCAAAATAATTAAATAGTTATCCTAAGACCTAGGAATCACTAAATAATTAAATGGGTTGAAGATAAATGTAACACCCCATTACCATAAATTACATATCAGAACACCCAGTGGACATTCCAGTATATAATCTATAATAATGGCATGTCAGAGAAAACACATACCCAAATTAATCATGACATCAACTATTATACATAAAAGTAACCAAATTTTAAAATAAAATTGCATTCTTCATTTCATTTCATAAAAACCAAACTGACATTGTAGCTTTACAAAACTATCCGAATATATACAATATCAAACCCTATACATAACACACTGCTTGAAAGAGAATTTGTATAAAAACTACTAACTACTCCTTCAGTCTCATCTGACCGACCTTTGAGTCATTTCTTGAAAAAAGTACAAGAATCAGTCTTCTCGTAGAGCCTGTCTGTCTTTAATGTCCTCTCTCGAACCTGAAATATCAACGTTACAATTTTGGTGAATTTTGTGAACTCAATGATGTAACCATCCTCGATGGTTCACCCAATTCATGCCACATATTAAATCATATAAGCACATAATTCACTACTTTCCATTTAACAATTTGCATCACATATCATATATTTCACATATCCCAATCTCATTTAATAACATAACCACATTCCAATTCAATCAGTCAATCAACTTAATAAGTGTATATGCCATGTTTATGTGGCCCACTTTCAATTATTACGTCGTTATGACTGAGTGCCTAAACTGTCCTGTATCTATTGTGGATACTGAGTTCATTAATGTTGTCCCTTACCCGTTGCGAATACAGGGCTCATTGTACATATCGAGCCTTTGGCTCTATACCACATTCTGAAGCTTTAAGCTCATATTTCGTGGCTACTCATGTCATAATTATCTTTATCTGATCATGCATTCGTGTATGAAATGCATCATAATAATATTCAATCATTCATTATTTCAATAATTCCCATTCAAACATATTTATAGTCCCATTCCCATTTATCATATTCAATCAATCATTCACAATTTAAATCACCATTATCATCGGACCTTAGTCCGGCTTTTAACAAACATGTTGAGTAAACATATAGTTATTACAAATTCACATTCAAGGAACACTTCAATATCACATTTATCAATCAATACCTCGGACCTTCATGCCTGGAATTAGTACAATCAAAATCACATGCAAATTATAAACACTCCTAATACAGTCCTGAATATCAAACTCCTCGAACAATCAATTGTTCGGAATCATCAATGTCACAATTATATCAATATCTAATCTTTATAGAAAAATCAAATTTAATCAAAATATTATGAATAGAACACGTTTCTAAATCGAGATCACACATCTACGTTACTTACAAATAGCTCCAGAAAGCTATTTCCTTGAAGTTCCGACAATGTTTAGATGATGGCGCTCAATGTGCTCCTTTATAACATATAATACATACACATATGAAATTTTGCATAATTATGAATTCATTTATGCACATTCATGTATACTGAATACGTACAATGCATATTCATGACAATTCCGAGTTCTTTAACATTATTCTTGTCACAAAAATCATTCATATATCAATACACAATTAATCAATTCAGATTTGTCTAAAAACATATTTTCGGGTCCACTTTGCATGATTATTATCTTTAGAAAATTGAAGTAATTTGATAATAATTTTTTCTAGAAAATTGTTCTCCCATGTCTTAAGATTTCAATGACACCAAGATCATCCAATTTGATTCAGTATTCTATGAGTTATGCTCACAATACTACAGACTGAGTACGTATGAAACTTTGGCTTTTACAACTCATAGTTCTCAACTCACATATCTAAAAATCACAAACTTTATACCAATTGAAAGCTAAGAGAATAATTTACAAGTTTTGTTAAGACACCTTTGTCTAATTTGGAATCTATCAATACAATTTATTCAATAACCACAAGACATGATTTCTGTCCTGGGTAGTTCTACAGCCTCAATCAAGACTTAATTTCAAACCAGATTTTGAAATACTTAGAGACAGAATTAAAAGTCTACTTCTTCAAGAAAGTTGTAACCAATTGTCTCTACTTTCATCTGAATCAAGAATCAAATCATTTAGAAATATACAGATCAAAATATAGCCAAAATACCGAAGCATGATTAATGAAATCATTCCAGTTAACAATATTTCAGCACACTCATATTTTCATCCTAAATTTATCACTCAATCTTTTCCGAATGGATTCAGATGTTTATAAATTTTGGTGGAGATGAAGAAAAATGTGTTATGAGTCTATTAGTTCAAGTCTCATGTCATTTGTTTTTCAGGATAAAAAGTTATAACAAAAAGAACGAAGGATGTTTAGAGAAAACACTACAACTAACATATTCCAGCAATTCTTCTTCACCAATGTCATATGCATTTCATTACAATTCAAGCATCATTCTTATATCATTTGACATGCCATAAAACTCAGATTGTTACTTACCTATTAGGCTTCCAATCTAACAGAAAACTTCATATTAAACCAAGTTTCCATGCAAGCAAAATCAACACAAAGTTATGGTGAAAGCAAGGTGATTTTCGTACAGCAATATAAAGATCTTAATCAGCTAGTTTTCTTGACAATTTGGCGAAGAATTTAAGTGTGATTTTCATGAACAACTTTACCTAGGGTTAAGAACAAAACACAGAGAAGAGTTGGAGCAATTTCGGTGGAGAAAGGTGAGGGAAACAACAAAAACTTTGCTGCTGGAATTTGCTCCAGCATCATGCTACGTGTCAACTTGTAAACTCACCATATGTCTTAAGGCATGCTAGCCATTTGTTCAACAATTATGCTGCCACTACTCCACTCATTATGCTACCATTTGTCACCCTTTAATTAGTCCATATGTCACTCCAATATTGGTCCACATGTCACATAATAATTGGTCCATTTGTCACTCCATAATTAGTCCATTTGTCACTCCATAATTAATCCATTTGTCAATTAATTCCTAATCCAATTATCACTCATTTAACTAGGCCAAATGTCACTTAATTTTGAGCTTAGTCATCCTAGTTTTCCATGTCTCAATTAGTCTTGCCACTAGGCATTTTTCTTAGTCCAAAAATACTCCCAAATTTTTAAAAATTTTGAAATGTTTGAAATGTTGCCAAAAATGCAAAATTAATTCTAATACACACCAATTCAATTTTCAAGACAAATAATCAACAATTCACATTTTTAATCACATTAAACATCACTTATACTTAGAAAATGTCAATGAATGCATGCATAATCATTTTAATTTACAAAATCAGTATTCTCATGTATATGCCACATCATGCATAAGCATAGATTATGCTTCCTAATTTCTCTTTAACCTCTTATAAACACTATTTTAACCTTATCATAAGTCACAAGATGTTACAACTCTCCCATCCTAAAAGAAATTTCGTCCTCGAAATTCTTACTTGATGGTTCGAATAGGTGGGGATATTGTTTCCTCATATGATCCTCTATTTCCCAAGTTGCTTCCTCAGTCTAGTGATTTCTCCAAAGGACTTTCACTAATGGAATCACTATGTTTCTTTGCTGCTTTGTCTTATAACCCTTTATCTTTATCAGCTCTTCAACATAACTAAGATTGCTATCAATCTCAATGTCTTGAGTTGATAACACATGTGTTGGATCAGATCTGTATCTTCGTAACATGCTCACATGAAACACATTATGTAACTGAGACATTTCAGTAGGCAAAGCTAACTTGTATGCCAAAGGTCCTATCCTCTTAAGGATTTCATAAGGACCAATGTACCTAGGGCTCAACTTGCCCTTTTTACCAAACCTCAGCACTCCTCGTCAAGGTGACACTCTCAGAAACACTCTGTCTCCAAAATTGTATTCCATATCCCTTCTGAGTTGATCTACATAGATCTTATGTCTATCCTGAGCCGTTTTTATTCGACTTCTGATCAGTTTCACCTTATCCACAGTGTCTTGTATCAGTTCCGAACCTTCAATCATTCTCAAACCCTCTTCATCCCAATACAGAGGTGATCGACACTTCCTACCATACAATGCCTCATATGGTGCCATCTCGATATTACTGTGATGAAGATTGTTATATGCGAACTCAATCAATGCTATATATTGATCTCATGCTCCTTGAAACTCCAATACACATGCTCTGAGCATATCCCCAATAGTCTGGATTGTTTTCTCACTCTGTCTATCTGTTTGAGGATGAAATGTTGTACTGAAGTTCAACCTTGTACCCATAGCTGACTGCAAACTCTTCTAAAATCTTGATATGAATCTGGGATCCTTGTCCGATACAATGGACACCAGAATCCCATGTAATCTAACCATTTCATTTATATACCTCCGGGCCAACTGGTCTAGAGAGTTATTCTCTCTTACTGGTAAGAAATGAGCTAACTTAGTCAATTGGTCCACCACAACCCATATCGCATCATTTTGCCTCGGAGTCTTAGGCAATCCTATTATAAAATCCATAGTAATTCATTCCCATTTCCACTCTGGAATAGGTAACGAATGTAACTTTCCAACTGGAGCCTAATGCTCAGCTTTAACCTGCTAGTATGTCATACATTTAGAAACATACTCCGTTGCTTGCTTCTTCATCCCAGGCCACCAAAAATGTTGCTTTAGCGTGTTATACATCTTGGTAATACCAGGATGCATAGCATAAGTGTTGGACCCCATTTTCGAAGCCCAACATCGGACATGGGATCATGAAGCTTGAGCGTGGAGGAAGGCTTAGAGTTTGGAAATTAAAAAAAAAAATCCTTCGGAAGCAAAAGTGGACTTTGCCGCGGCGAATTGTGATTTTACCACAGCGAACATATTGTTAAATCCCCTAGAACCTTCGAGAATTTTATGCCGCGGTGAGTGATTGAACTTTGTCGCGGCAAGCCTGAAATTTTTATCTTCGTCATGGTGAACTCACTATGCCAATAAAAATAAAGAACTTCTGGTTAATTACGCTGTGATGAACTCTTGGCTTCGTCGCAGCAAAAACCCCTATGAAAGAACCTACAACTCAAAATGTCCTATCTTACTAAATGTCAACTTAAAAACCTTCAACCACCTTCATCAATTTAACCCAAAAACAAAATGGATAAGAACCTGACCACAAACAAGTTCTTAAAAACTTAATCTCATTTTCATAATCGGATACTTTGCGAACACCAGAAAAATCATAGACAAATCCCAACACAAATTTCATTTATAACAAAAGACATAATTTTTACAAAGCTTTAATGGCATTTCAAGCCATAATACATTAGTTGAGTTCGAAAACCAATAATACAAAATACGTTTGAACTAGCATAACTTGAAATGCGGCTAATGCCTTGAATTCCCAAAAATCTAACTTAAAAATACAAAAGTATACCAATTTGGAGTGATGCCATAACTCTTGACTTACTTGATCTCTTGCTCATCACCTGAATAGGGGGAGGAGAATGGAGGTGAGCTTAAAGCTCGTGGGTAACAAATTTATAACCAATAATAAGCAAAACCATTGAAATAATTTACATTAAATCATAAGCACATATTTCTCAAATTTTCTTCATGTAAACTAATTCACAAATAACACGATAGATGTATTCATTAACTTGTTCACAAATCATAGGCACATCCAAAATGGTTTGGGTGGATCCAAAACAGAGCGTAATACACATTTCCCATAAGGGTCCTGTGGAGCTGTGAACAGAACGTACTATCGCAATCCCACTTAATAGTCTTGCGTAGCCGCGAACTTATAGGAGTCCATGAAGCAGCTCCATGCCACTAGCGGGAAGGAAGGAGAAGCCTTTTGTCAAAGTGCACTTGACTTAATTTAGGGGACCACCACAAACCCATATGATCATGCGTTTCACAACTCATAAACATATTACCTCAACTGCATTTTTCCGAAACTTGATTTCATAACCATAATATCGTTTCAAAAATCAATATCCTTTCAAAAATC
Source organism: Erythroxylum domingense (assembly GCA_025594535.1). Taxonomy (NCBI): domain Eukaryota; kingdom Viridiplantae; phylum Streptophyta; class Magnoliopsida; order Malpighiales; family Erythroxylaceae; genus Erythroxylum; species Erythroxylum domingense. The sequence goes on from JANQBM010000002.1 coordinate 26,480,662, forward strand.
ATTTTCATCA
>JANQBM010000002.1:26483742-26526096 GCA_025594535.1 Erythroxylum domingense
GAAAGATATGAACAAACTACTCCCCTTTGAAGCCCATTGAACTCAAGCCATCGCTACATCTTTAAGAGGAAATGGTGTTTAGCCAAACATCTCTCCGGGAGCACTCACAATTGTGGATACACTGATAACATCCATGGCAGCAGCAGAGAGCGACGATGAGAAGTAAAAAAAATGAGCAATGGATGATGGTCGAGAGTGAGAGATGAAGTATGAATATCTGTCAAAAGTCTCCCGCATAACCTAATTTGGCATGTTTTTAAATGTTGGGTCGCAGGTCGGGTCGAAACAGTGAGAGATATTTCCCAAATATGTTCTGGTTTTCGACGTTTCGCCACGGCAACAAATGACTTTCATCGCCACTAACTTTTCCCGAAAGGATTTGTTCTTCACTGACTCCTTCGCCGCCGCAAAATAATTAATCTTCACCTAGGCGAACTTTTCACAAAAGTTCAGGCTGATTCTTCGTTCTTTGCTACGGCAACAGGCAAGCTCGCCACGACGTACTTTTCCTGAAGGCTATGGTCTCCTGTTGACTTGAATTCAACATGTTGACTCCCTTCTCCTTGAGGATCCTACAATCAAAAATAGCAATTGGCAGTATCAATTGTTCTTAGAAAACTTAAGAAATGCAATTAATACCAATTGTGACAATTTTTACTATCAAATTGCATAAAATAAAAATTCACATTCAAGGATTAATTTAAGCACAAAATCAAGAATTAGGAGTCAAAAAGTATAGTAAAGGCCGTGAAAGTGTTGCCAATTTAGATAATAAAATTGGGCTCAATCAATATCCACACAGGCTCTTTATTTGATAAAACTCTTGAAATTCTAGTGGCTAAGAGTTTTTTATTAGATAATGCAACTAAAATATTGCCTTATACTCCAACTTTTCATAGCTTGGCATACCTCAACCTTCCTGAAGTATTTTTTTTCATCTCTCTAAATCATAGAAATCATCTCTTCACCCATTATATGACATCTATTAATCCTTTTTGGAAGAAGAATTGTGACGAAAAGTATGTATGGAGGGAATTGAGTATGAATTAACCAATTGGACTCTACTTAATAAAGATTTATTACACTATCTATAAGTCCTTTGTATCTTCCTTTGAAAAGAATGCATTCCCTAAAACTCAACTTCCTTATGATTATTGGGATTCCTAGGTATAAAAAATAGGGGATTCTTAAACTGTAAATGTAACACACCACTCTTATAGAATATATACTCGAACGTATCAATGATATTGCAAAATTTTTGTAACATCAAACACGTTTTCAACAATTAGTAATCATTAGGCCCATTTCATTTGCAAACATATTCATTCATAAATGTAATTACACTTTACAATTCACATACACATTGTACATTAGTTACAGAATACAATTTTTAATACAATAAAACTAAAGACATTTGTAGAGGCAAATTGATTCCGATCATTAACTCCTGTCTGATTGCAGTGGCTATACTTCAATTAATCTAAATAGATATCCCCTGAACCTAAAAGACAACGTTGCAGATGAGTTTTGCAAACTCAGTGAGTGAACCATTATCAATGTATTCACTGAAGTCAGATTTATAGAGACAAGACATATTCCAATTCAACAAGCTATACATATCACTATATATTTCATTTATGCCTTATCATGAATCATACTTGCGTAAGTATATTAGGTAAATCATCGATGTATTCACTCAAGTCAAATTTACAGAGACAAGACATATTCCAATTCAACAAGCTATATATATCAATATATATTTCATTTATGCCTTATCATGAATCATACTTGCATAAGTATATTAGGTAAATTAACATATCATATCAAAAAAGATCCTCAATTACCTTTCAACTATATTTTAAACATTTCAATTATTCTAATCAATCAATCATATGAGACATAAGGAAGTATATGCAAATGCACATGTGACTCTGTTCATTTTTATTTTATTACAATCGAAGGCCTTTTTACTATCCCATATCTCTTGTGGATATCTGGCTCATTTCAGATAAGGTCGTGTATTCTTTGTGAATACTGAGCTCGTTAATAACAGAGCTAGTGGCTCTACATTCACATTTCTAAGTTTTAAGCTCTTTCAAACTAGCTACTCCAATCATAATGTCTTTATCTAATCATGTATATTAATGTGATGCATCAAATAACAAAATATGTCATCAATAACATTTATTCATGACGCATAATCAGATTCACATGTTCATTAGACCTAAGTCCGACATTCAACAATTTGTCCAGAATACAGATATATTTCAGGATTATATGCAAGCAGAACACTTCCAATACATTCCCAAATATCAAACTCCTAGGACCATTAATGCTCGAAATTGTCATATTCAAATCATTATCTTGATGTTGAGTTTTGGAATAGGCTGCAGCACTACCTTTGACTGAAATCATATCCTATTTTTATCGAATAAACTATATTGATGTACATATAATAAGATAAAGTTGTCTTCATAAAAGTTTTATCTTATTCCCTTATATTTCTATTGGTATAAAGTTTGTAATTTTTAGATATCGGAATTGAGAGATATGAGTTTTACAAGTTGGAGTATAATAATCCTTCAATCATGTGAGTGCACCAAAATTTTGAACGTGCACAATTTGTGGTATTTTTAGGATAACTCATGAAAACATGAGCCAAATTGAATGATTTTTGTTTCATTTAAAACTTAGGACATATAGGAACATTTTTCTAGAAGAAGTTATTGCCTAAATACGTCATTTTATAGGTCATAATTGTCATACAAAACTGACCTAAAAATAGGGTTGGAAAAACTGGAAATTGGGAATGCCTAACGAAGGCAGAAAGTTTCTGCCAACAGATCCCACGAACGTGGGAATTTTCCACGATCATGGGAGTTGGTTAAACATCAAATATGCTTCTTTTATGTGTGGGTTGAAGTAGCAACTGGTTAGGTACTTTCATTTGATGCAATTAGGCTTGAATGAAGCTTGAATTGAGCCTAAAATGATGCTTCATCAAGTGATAAAATGAGGGTTATGTTTAGGGTGAGGAGTGAGGGTAGAACTTAAGAATAAATTGTGATGCATTAAGTGTTCAAATCTGGAATTTTGAGATGTTATGAAAATGAAAGTGAACCTATGATGGCTAAAGTGATTTAATTAAGAAGAATGATGAGTACTAAGAGTGAGCTAGATATATACAATTTAAAATGTTTAAATGATTGAGACATATGATTAAGGTTATGCATACTCAGGATTGTCATTGAAATGCATAATAAATGATAAATTTATTAATGTGTTTATTCATATGAATGTGAAAAGTAGTAATGGTAAATATATATGTTTTTATATTATAGAAGAGTATATTGAGCCACCGTTTTTAGACATTGTCGGAACTTCAAGGTAATAAGTTTACGGGAGAAAATTGTGAGTAATCTAAGATAGTCTCACTATGATTTTTTTAATTAGATCATGTATTGAATTGTTATGTAATGTGTATGTACTAAATTCTGGATAGTAAATGTCCAAGCAGTTTGATGCATAAATAAAACACTGGAAGTGCTACTTGAATGTGAATGTGATTGACTACTTGTTTCTTAACTTAAATGTTAAATGCCGGACTAAAATTCCTATGACAAATGTGAATAAGAAAGAATATGAATGTGACTACATGAGCATAATGATTGAATACGCATAGTGCATTTCATTACATGAATGCATGAATGATAACGACAGTTGTGACATGAGTCACCAGTGAAAAAGAGCTAAAGCTTAAATTGTGATAAGAGCCTATAACTCACTATGTAAAATGAGCCCTGTATCCCCAACGGATAAGGGATAGTGTAAATGAGCCTGGTATCCACAATAGATACGTGACAATGAAAAAGACACTCGGTCACAACAACCAAATAAATGAAAGTTGAGTCTCATGAAATTTGCACTTACATATAAATTATATGATTTGAATGATTGAAATTGAAATGTGGAATCAAATTTATTGAAAAATGCAAAAGTTTATGATCAACATATGTTATGATGCTACATGTTGATAAATATGAATTGTGTGAATGTATGAATTGTTGTGATATGTGTGATATGGGTGAGCCATCAAGGATAGTTAACTCACGAAGTTCGCAAAACTCACCTAAAATTTGCACGTTTCAGGTCTGAGAGAGACGATTTAGCTTCTAAGTCAATTTAGAAGAGAACTAGTACTACTTGTAGATTGAAGACATGGCTCAATGGTCGGTCAACTGAGAGTGAAGATTTAGATAAAGTTTTGTATATTTCCTCATACATGTAGCATACTTTTGTAATCAGAGCTGTAAACTCTGATTTAATTTGATAATGTATATTTATATGGATGATGTTTTAATGCTATAATATACATAATGTTTTATGAAATGAAATAAGGAAATTTGTGCTTTGGAGATTATTAGATATATGTTTCAAATTATGATGCCATGTGATTTGTAAAAGTGATAAAATTAGTGTATCATTTCTGTTGGGCACGTGCGCATACGTTAAAAGGGCATATATGTACTCATCGGATGGGAGTGGGGTGTTACAGTGAAGGTCCGCTTTAATTTCATAAATTGATAGTTATGCATTTGTCCATTTTCTTCTAAGTAATTGGCATGTGTTTTCTTGCATAATTGTTGATTATTGTTGTAGCTTAGGATTCATTTTATATGTTTTCATTTAGTTTGATTTCCATTGTTGTTCTTTTATGTTTGATGTTAAGTTAGGGTAAGAATTAACTGTTTTTATATAGGAAGGGAGATGGAGCAACTTGGAGATTGATATAGAGATCAAATAGGAGAAGAGATTAAGAGACCATCTGTTGCCAATTCCTATGATCGTGGGAATTATAATTTAAGCCATAATGCAGGGTTTCATTAAATATAGGATTTTTGGACTATTAAAGAATAATTAAGCCTCCATCATGAAGGGAGGATGAAACCTTTCGGTAGAAACACCATCCTTGAGTGAAGAACACAAGTTTCTAGCCTTGAGGAAGGATTGAAGTCAAGGATTATCATCAAGATTGGGGAAAATAGCATATCAACACCAAAATGTCCAGATTTTAGCAAAGAAGAGAAGGAGTTTCTTTATTCAATTTTTTATCAATTTTGCCTCTTCTATTCTTTGTAAAATAGTTTATTTAAATGTTGATGATGTTATGGAGACCATGATTAGCTGATTTAGTTTTAGGGATTGCTTTGGAATTATTTTGTAAAACTCCTATTTTATTGAATTGAATGAAAGTGTCTTTGATGATTGTTGATTTTATTTTTTATCTTGCAATAAATCGAGAGATTGAGTAAGATTATTTATGTAGGATTGTAAAAGAGAGTTGGCAGTCTATAGACTTACAATCATCACGTCAATTGATTAGTTAGAAGAGAGATCTCGATGAATTCAATTGATCACCCATAAGATAGTTTAATAATTAGTTGAATCGATGGAGTCATTAGGTAAGTTGAGAGATCATTCAATTAAAACCCATTAATTTGATTAGGGAAAATTAATTATACCTTGAGAGAGGGTAATTAAGATATTCAGAAATCTTAGGTGAGATACAATTTGATTAATAAAATAGGAGGGAGATAAAATATGGAAAAAGTAATCTCTAGTCTTTAGATTCTTAAGTTCCAATTTTTCTACACTTTGGTATTGTCTATTACTTTGTGTTAGTCTTTTAATTTTCATTTAATTTTCCATATTATTTGCATTAAACAATTTCGTTTCTTAAACAAAGTTTTGTCTGAGTTAATTGGTGTCTAGGCATCAATTCTTGTGGGATAGATATTTGTTTTTTAACTACAAGTCACGACCTGTTCACTTGTGATTTTTGAGCATAAAATGAGTAGATTGTTTTTGCATTCAATAAGTTTTTGGAGTCGTTGCCAAGGATTGATTGCTTAACATATTGGTTAATGTAGATTACTTTGATTTAAGAATTTTGATACTTTTCCTTATGTATTTGCAGGTGCATGAACATAAGGAACACAAGAAGAGCGAAAGAAGTTAGTGAAAATGAATTTCACGACACCAAGAGACATGAAAGAGAGTTAAGAAGGGCAAAGCATCTACACTTTTCACAATAAGATATGGCTAAAGAAGGAGAGCAAAGAGTAACAGAGAGGACTATGATGGATTTCATAAGGCTAAGATTCAGTCTTTAAGGAGTGGCAAGACTAGTGGTTCAAGAAAAAAATTTCAAAATAAAGTCAGCGCTCCTCAATATTCTACAAAATAGTGTGTAGTTTTATGGGCTGTCTAACGAGGATCTAAACGCCCAAATCATAAATTTTTGGAGATCTGCAACACTTTCCATTTCAACAAAATGTCCGACGATGCGGTGAAGCTGAGACTGTTTTCTTTTACGTTGAAAGATCGAGCGAAGGCATGGTATAACTCGCTAAATTCAGGCCAGATAATGACTTGGGAGCAACTTGCCCAAGCATTCCTTTCCAAGTATTTCCCGTTGACAAATATGACGATCATTATTAAGAAGATTACAAATTTTCAGCAAAACGATGGGGAATCTCTCTATGAAGCTTGGGAGAGATTTAAAGAATTGTAGAGAAGCTATCACCATCATAACCTTCCGAGAGAGTTCCTGCTTTAGACAATATACAACGGAGTGAATCCGAGCGCCAGAGGAATCATCGATGCAGTAGCTGGAGGTTCATTAATGAGGAAGACTGTGGAAGCAGCTCATGATCTCTTAGAGGAGTTGGCGAGCAATAGCTGCATATGGTCAAGCAAGAAGAGCAGACAGGGGCAGAAGGAACAAAAAGGTATAATACCCATGGACTTTGTTACTGCTTTGTAGGCTCAGATAGCAGTTTTTATGAAGTAGCTGAACAACATGCAAGGAGCATCCTCCTCTATAGTAAAGGCGATGCAAATTCAATGTGAGTTGTGCAGGCAAAACAAGCACGGCTCAGCAAAGTGTTTCCTATTAGGAATTGATGGTACTAAACAGGTAAGTTACATGGGCCAACCATAGTGAGGTAATAACCCATACTCCAATACTTATAATCTGGGAAGAAAAAATCATCCAAATTTATCTTGGAGTAATAACAATGTAGGTGGCCAAGTGAGACCACAAGGACCGTCAAGATTTCAGCAAGATCGATATTAGGGGGATTAGCCCCAATGTAGTTATACATAAGATTAACCTAGTAGAGGGATGTATAACCATGACAGAAAGATAGATACAAATATGCAAGAAGTTGTGAAGAAGGAGGTGGCGAAACTTTTAGATGCATGGATTATTTACCCTATTTCGGATACTGAGTGGGTAAGCCCAGTACAGTGTGTGCTGAAGAAGGGTGGCATGACAGTGATAGAAAATGAAAAAGGGGACAAGATTTTCACTAAGACTATTATAGGTTGGTGAGTGTGTATTGACTATAGGAAGCTAGATATGGCCACCAAGAAGGACCATTTCCCTTGGTTAAGGACCATTTCCCTAGGTAAAAATCTTTAATGAACCATCTGTAGAACCTTGCATGACCAAGGAAAGTTTGAATATCCTTGATATTGGTAGGAGATGGGAACTTTTCAATTACTTTGGTCTCAACACGATCCACTTCAATCCTTTGTATGAAATCTTATGGCCTAATACAATTCCCTCTTGGGCCATAAAATGACATTTCTCCCAATTTAAAACTAAATATGACTCCTCACATCTTTGAAGCACTTTGTCTAAATTAAGCAAACAATGATCAAACGAGTCACCAAAGATAGAAAAATCATCCATAAATACCTCCATAAAGTTTTCAATCATATTTGCAAATAATGGCCATCATGCACCTTTGAAATGTGGTAGGTGCATTACATAAATCAAAAGACATCCTTTGGTACACAAAAGTTCCAAATGGACATATGAAAGTAGTCTTAATAAATATTTTTACCTTATTGCTAGACCCCTAACTCATCTATTGGTTAAAGATGCACCTTTTGTTTTTAATGATGACTGTTTAGGTTCTTTTTACATATTGAAAAAGGCACTCATAACATCACCAATTTTGACATTGTCAAATTGGTCTCTTCCTTTTCAAATTATGTGTGATGCAAGCAACCATAGTGTTGGGTTTGCACTTGGCCAGCAAAAGGAGAAGAGGTTGCATGCTATCTATTACGCAAGCAAGAGGTTGACTGGAGCACAGTTGAATTACACAACTACTGAGAAGGAACTGATCGCAGTGTTATTTGCTTGTGAAAAATTTTGTTCTTATCTTTTAGGCTCACAAGTTATTGTTTTCACAGATCATGCCACATTGCGTTACCTTTTCTCCAAGAAGGATGCCAAGGCTAGGATCATCCGATGGGTACTCCTACTCTAAGAGTTTAACATTTAAATTAAAGACAAAAAGGGAACATAAAATTTCGTAGCGGACTATTTATCAAGACTTAAAGGAGGAAATCATGAAGAGGAAGAGGAAATTGAGGAAAGTTTTATTGAAAAGACCTTGATGATGGTAGATAACCCTTTCTTTCCTTGGTTTACAGATATTGCAAACCACCTTTCAGGTGGTATTCTTCCATCTAATTTGTCGTATCAATAAAGGAAGCGTTTTCTATTTCAATGCTCTCACTAGATTTAGGATGAATCTATACTTTATAAGATCTGTCTTGACAGTTAAATTCATAGGTGTGTCCTTAAAGATGAAATGCTTGAAATCTTAACACAATTTCATAGCTCATCATATGCAGGGCATTATGGAGCTAACAAGACTGCTACATAAATCTTGGAGTGTGGATTCTATTGGCACACTCTGTTTAAGGATGCTTGAGATTTTATACTCAAGTGTGATAGATGTCAAAGAGTGGGAAACATATCAAAGAGTGATGAAATGCCACTTTCAAAAATAATGGACGTGGAGAAATTTGATGTATAGGGTCTGGACTTCATGGGACCATTCCCATCCTCTGAAGGTAACACCTATATTTTGGTTGGAGTTAATTATGTTTCTAGATGGGTTGAAGCAGTCGCCACCCCAACCAATGATAGCAAGGTGGTTCAGAAGTTTATTAAGAAGATTTTTACTAGATTTAGGGTGCTTAAAGCAATCATAATCAATAGGTGAAGTCATTTTTGCAATAAACTGATTAATAACTTTCTGAGATGATATAATGTTTATCATAGAGTGGCTACCCCATAACACCCCCAAACTAGTGAACAAGTGGAGGTGGTGAATGGAGCTTTAAAAAAGCTTTTGGAAAAGACAGTGAGCACTTTAAAGAAAGATTGGGCATTGAAGTTGGATGACGCACTGTGGCCTTATAGAACAGCTTTTAAAACCCCTAGAGGCATAACACCATATCAACTTGTGTATGGCAAGGCATGTCATTTACCATTGGAGTTAGAGAACAGAGCATATTAGGCAATCTAGAAATTGAACATGGATTGGAAGCTGGTAGGAGAAAAGTGATTGTTACACAACGATGAGTTAGATGAGTTAAGGTATGATGCCTATGAAAATGCCAACTTGTATAAAGAAAGGGATAAGAAGAGGAATGTTGGCCACATCAAGAAGAAGGAATTCAAGAGTGGAGACTTGGTACTTTTATTTAATTCAAGACATTGACAATTTCCCGTAAAGCTTAAATTCAAATGAAGTGGGCCCTTTAAAATTCTTCAAGTGTTTCCCCATGGAGCTTTGGGGCTGAAAAATGAAAAAAGGGAAACATAAATTCTTAGTGTTTCCCCATAGAGTTTTAGGTCTGAAAAATGATAAAAGGGAAACATTCAAGATCAATGGCCATCGTTGTAAGCCATATTATGGAGGGACATATCCACAAGAAAGCGAAGTTATCTCTTTCCTATCTTTCGCACTTTTATGAATATACAAGGAATAGTTAAGCTATTAACCTTAACTTAGCATGTTTAGTTTCTTTTGGTTGTCTTTATCTAGTTGTATGTTTGATGTATTCAATTAGAATTATGTTTGAATTGAGTTTGATTGATGTTTAATTTAGTTTTTGTTTCAATTTCAACTTGTTTTCTTTTTGAAATTCTTGATGATAATATTAATTTGATGTGTTTATAGGTTGTGGGATCATGGAGAACTAATATTAAGCTTGGAAGAAGGTTTAGAATCATGAGAATCACCTCTTCCCATGATTGTGGAAATTGGATTGATTTTCACGATTGTGAGAAATCTTTCTAGAAAGTTTCTGAAGAGAAATCCCAAGATGGTGGGAAAGGAAGTAATTCCCATGATCGTGGGAAATCTCTTCACAAACTTTTTAGAGAGAAATCCTTTTTTTCTTTCACCCATTCTTCAAAATTTCACTCCCTCTCTCTCTAACCCACGAAATTCTCTCCTTACACTGTCTAAAACTTTTCATTTTTCTCTAAATTATTGCTATTTTCTTCAACTCTTTTCATTAATCTTATAATCCTTTCATCTTTTCATGCATTAATCATTCAAAAACATAAGGATTTGGGTAAGATTTTGCTCTCTCTCTCTAAAACTCGAATTCACTCAGCTTTCTCTTATTTTTGCATATTTTATTCTTAAATGGCATCAAGAAAGATGATGGCTCAAAAACTGAATGATGAACTTCGTTTGCATGTCTCCGATGAAGGTAAGTTAGATTTAGCAGTAGCTTATCGGACCCCTTTCCTGATTTATTCAAAGGAAAAAGGTACGCGTTTCCAAGACTTTAGGGCTGGAAAAATAGTAACTCCTTGTTATTTTGATTTTAAATTGTTAGAAAACATAAGAGTGAGATGAAAACTTGAGCAAATAGCTGCCAATATAGGATAGCATAGGTTTGTTCGGTGTGATGTACCTATATACGCTCGATGACTTTAGAGTTTTTCATGACAATCCGATACAACCCTAAAATGGATGTTTTATGGTTTAGGTTAGATGGAAATGTTTTTAAACTTGTTTATCCTATCATGCGTGAAATTTTCAATTTATTGAGTACAAAAATTCTTGATGGTCACGCTGATTTTGATGTCTATTCTTATTGGAAAACTCTCACTGGTAAAGAACATTTTGGCTCACATAATGCACCATATTCTTTAATCAGGAATGCTTAGCATCTATTTTACACAAATTTCTGTGTTTAACTATGTTAAATAAAACTAAAAGCAACAAATGGTCGACTAAAGAACTTTTCTTTTTATTGTGCATGGATCAAAAAATTAAAATCAATACACTTTATAGGATTTTTTGATCAATAGTGAGTGTTGTTAATAAAAAGGGCTCATGTTTTAGGATGTCTTATATTGCTTCTGCTTTGAGTGTGTTTTATAATGTTGATATGGAGAATTTGCGCACAATGCCACAAGATATGTAACACCCCGCTACCATAAATTACATACCAGAACACCCAGTAGACATTCCAATATATAATCTATAATAATGGCATGTTAGAGCAAACACATATCCAACTTAATCATGGCATCAACTATTATACATAAAAGTCACCAAATTTTAAAATCAAACTGTATTCTTCATTTCATTTCATAAAAACCAAACTGAAATTGTAGCTTTACAAAACCATCTGAATATACACAATATCAAACCCAATACATGACACACTGCTTGAAAGAGAATTTGTAAAAAAACTAATAACTACTCCTTCGGTCTCAACTAATTGACCTTTAAGCCATTTCTTGACAAAAGTACAAGAATTAGTTTTCTCGTAGAGTTTGTCCGTCTCTAATGTCCTCTCTCGGACATGAAATATCAACGTTACAATTTTGGTGAGTTTTTCGAACTTGATGATGTGACCATCTAATTCATGCCACATATCAAATCATATAAGCACATAATTCATAACTTTCCATTTAACAATTTGCATCACATATCATAAATTTCACATATCCCAATCTAATGACATAACTTTCCATTTAACAATTTGCATCACACTTAATAAATGTATATGTAATGTTCATGTGACCCACTTTCATTTATTACGTTGTTATGACTGAGTGCCAAAACTATCCCATATCCATTGTGGATATCGGGTTCATTAATACTGTCCCTTACTCGTTGCGGATACAAGGCTCATTGTACATATCGAGCCTTTAGCTCTGTACCACATTTCGGAGCTTTAAGCTCATATTTGGTGGCTACTCATGTCACAACTATCTTTATCTCATCATGCATTCCTGTATGAAATGCATCATAATAATATTCAATCATTCCCATTCGAACACATTTACAGTCCCATTCCCATTTATCATATTCAATCAATCATTTATAATTTAAATCACAATTATCATCAAACCTTAGTTTGGCTTTTAACAAACATGTTTAGTAAACACATAGTCAGTCCAAATTCACATTCAAGGAACACTTCAATATCACATTTATCAATCAATACCTCAGACCTTCATGTCTGGAATCAGTACAATCAAATTCACATTCAAATCACAAACTCTCCCAATACAGTCCCGAATATCAAACTCCTCGAACAATCAATTGTTTGGAATCATCAATGTCACAATTATATCAATATCTAATCTTTATAGAAAAAATCAAGTTTAATCAAAATATTATGAACAGAACACGTTTCTAAATCGAGGTCACACATCTAGGTTACTCACAAATCTCTCCAGAAAGCAATACCTTGAAGTTCCGACAATGTCTAGATGATGGCGCTCAATGTGCTCCTCTATAACATATAATACATACACATATCAAATTTTGCACAATTATGAATTTATTTATGCACATTCGTGTATACTAATACGTACATTTAACATTATTCTTATCACAAAACTCATTCATATATCGATACACAATTAAACAATTCAGATTTGTCTAAACATACTTTCAGGTCCACTTTGCATGATTATTATTATTAGGAAATTAAAGTAATTTGATAACACTTTCTTCTAGAAAATTGTTCTCCCATGTCTTAAGGTTCCAATGACACCAAGAGCATCTAATTTGATTCAGTATTCTATGAGATGTGGTCAAAAACCACAGGCTATGTACATTTGGAATTTTTTTAGAGCATGATCATGTAGTAAAGTTGAATAATTCATATCTCTCAATTACAATATCCATAAATTACAAAATTTACACCAATTTAAAGCTAAGAGAATAAGATACAACTTTGGTGAAGACAACTTAGTCTAATACGGCCTACATCAATACATTTTATTCAATAACCACAGGACACGATTTCTATCTCGGGTAGTTCTACAGCCTTAGTCAAGACTCAATTTCAAGCCAGACTTTGAAATACTTAGAGATAGAATTAAAAGCCGACTTCTTCAAAAAAGTTGTAACCAATTGTCTCTACTTTAATCTGAATTAATAATCAACTCATTTAGAAATATATAGTTAACAATATTCTAGCACACTCAGATTTTCATCCTAAATTTATCCCTCAATCTTTTCCGAATGGATTCATATGTTCACAAATTTTGGTGATCAAGAAAAATGTGTTATGAGTCTATTGGTTCAAGTAGCATGACATTTGGATGTCAGGAGAAGAAGTTATAACAAAAAGAACAAAAGATGTTACGAGAAAACACTACAGCTAACATATTCTAGCAATTCTTCTTCACCAATATCACATGCATTTCAGTCCAATTCAAGTATTATTCTCATATCATTTAATGTGCCTTAAAGCTCAGATTGTTACTTACCTGTTAGAATTCCAATCCAACACAAAACTTCAGATTGAACCAAGTCTCCATACAAGCAAAATCAACACAAACTTATGGTGAAAGCAAGATGATTTTCGGACAGCAATATGAAGATCATAATCAACTAGTTTTCTTGACAATTTGGTGAAGAATTTATGTGTGATTTTCATATTAGCTAGGGTTAATAACAAAATGCAGAGAAGAGTTGCAGCAATTTTGGTGGAGATAGGAGGGAAACAGCAGAAACTTTTCTGCTGGAACTTGCTCCATCATCATGCTAGGTGTCAACTTGCAAACTCATCATATGTCTTAAGGCATGCTAGCCATTTGTTCAACAACTATGCTGCCACTGCTCCACTCATTATGCTATCATTTGTCACCCTTTAATCAGTCCACATGTCAATCCAAGATTGGTCCACATGTCACATAATAATTGGTACATTTGTCACTCCATAATTAGTCCATTTGTCAATTAATTCCTAATCAAATTGTCACTCATTTAACTATGCCAAATGTCACCCAATTTTGAGCTTAGTCATCCTAATTTTCCATGTCTCAATTAGTCTTGCCACTAGGCACTTTTCCTAGTCCAAAAATACCCTAAATTTTTAGAAAATTTTGAAATGTCACAAAAAATACAAAATTAATTCTAATACACACCAATTCAATTTTCAAGACTAATAATCCACAATTCAAATTCTTAATCACACAAAAAAATCACTTATACCCGAAAAATATCAATGAATGCATGTACAATCATTTTAATGTGAAAAATCAATATTCTCATGTATGTGTATGCCACATTATGCACAAACATAGATTATGCTTCCTAATTTCTCTTTAACCTCTTATAATCACTATTTTCAACTTATCATAAGTCACAGGATGTTACAACTCTCCCCTCCTAAAAGAAATTTCGTCTTCGAAATTCTTACTTGATGGTTCAAATAGGTAGGAATATTATTTCCTCATATGATTTCCCAAGTTGCTTCCTCAGTCGAGTGATTTCTCCAGAGCACTTTCACCATTGGAATTACTTTGCTTCTCAGCTGCTTTGTCTTAAAACCCACTATCTTTACTAGTTCTTCAACATGGCTTAGATTACTAGTAACCTTAATATCTTGATTCAGTAATACATGTGTTAGATTAGATCTCTATCTTCGTAACATGCTCATATGAAACACATTATACAACTGAGATATCTCATTCAGGAAAGCTAACTTGTATGCCAAAGGTCCTATCCTCTCAAGGATTTCATAAAGACCAATGTACCTAGGCCTTAACTTGCCCTTTTTACTAAACCTCAGCACTCCTCGCCAAGGCGACACTCTCAGAAACACTCTATCTCCCATTGTATTCTATATCCCTTTTAAGTTGATCTACATAGCTCTTATGTCTATCCTGAGTTGCTTTTATTCAACTTCTAATCAGTTTCACCTTATCCACAGTGTCTTGTATCAGTTCCGAGCCTTCAATCATTCGTAAACCCTCTTCATCCCAATATAGAGGTAATCGACACTTCCTACCATACAATGCCTCATATGGTGCCATCCCGATACTATTGTGATAATGATTGTTATATACAAACTCAATCAATGCTATGTATTGATCCCATGCTCCTTAAAAGTCCAATATACATGCTCTGAGCATATCCTCAACAGTCTGGATTGTTCTCTCACTCTGTCCATCTGTTTAAAGATGAAATGCAGTACAGAAGTTCAACTTGGTAGCCAAAGTTGACTGAAAACTCTTGTAAAATCTCAAAGTAAATCTGGGAAACCTATCTGATACAATGGACACTGGAACCCATGCAATCTAACCACCTCATACACATACCTCCGAGCCAACTGGTCTAGTGATTTATTCTCCCTCACTGGTAAGAAATGGGCTGACTTAGTTAATCGGTCCACCACAACCCATATAGCATCATTTTGCCTTGGAGTCTTAGGCAAACCTATAATAAAATCCATGGTGATTCGTTCCCATTTCCACTACGGAATAGGCAACGAATATAGCTTCCCAACTGGATCCTGATGCTCAGCCTTAACCTATTGGCATGTTATACATTTAGAAACAAAATCTACTACTTTATTTTTCATTCCAAGCCATCAAAAATGATGTTTTAGTGTGTTATACATCCTGGTAGTACCAGGATGCATAACATAAATGACCATATGAGTTTCCTCTAAGATTTCCTTCCTCAGATCATCCATATTAGGCACACATAATCTTTGTTTTAACCATAATGTTTCGTATCTCAATTTAACATTAGATTTTGGATTCATCTTAACTTTCTCCATCAGTTTCACCATGTCAGGCTCCTTGCTTTGAACTCTTCTTATTCTATCATATAACATTGGCCTCAGTTTCAATGTGGCTATTAATGCCTCATTATTCTCAAGATTCAACTCCACATTCAAATATCTTAATTGAATCAAGTTTGGTAACCTTAATAACTGAATCTGAGCTACGCTAGTATTCGACTTTCTGTTCAAAGCATCAGCCACCACATTGGCTTTTTCTAGATGATACTCAATTGTACAGTTATAATCTTTCAATAACTCTACCTATCTCCTCTGTCTCATGTTTAGTTCTTTCTGACTTAACAAAAAATCTCAAACTCTTATGATCAGTTTATATTTGGAATGTCTCTCCATATAGAGAATGTCTTTATATCTTTAGAACAAAAACAACTGCAGCTAGTTCTAAATCATGTACTGGATAGTTAATCTCATGAGACCGTATTTGTCCCGATGCATAGGCTAACACCTTGCCATTCTACATCAAAACACATCCCAATTCTTGATGCGAAGCATCACTGTATACTACATATCCACTAGTTCCTGATAGTATGCAGTAGTTAACCAATGTTTCAACTCCTCAAAACTGTTCTGACAGTCATCACTCCATCTGAATGCTATATTCTTCCTCAAAAGTTTTCTCAGAGCGGTTGAGATCAACAAGAACCCCTCGAAAAACCTTCAGTAATATCCAACTAATCCTAGGAAGCTTCAAATTTCTAACACATTCCTCAGAGCTTCCCAATTCATCACTGCTTCTATCTTCTTTGGATCAACTTGTATGCCTTTTGTAGATACTATATGATCTAGAAATACTACTTGATCTAGCTAGAATTCACACTTACTGAATTTGGCATACAGTTGTTTCACTCTCATAATTTGTAAAATCACTCTCAAATGCTCATCATGTTCTTCTCTGCTCTTTGAATACACAAGTATGTCATCAATGAACACAATTTCAAATCTATCCAGATAGGGCTAAAACACCTTATACATCAAGGCCATAAATGTAGCTAGGGTATCCTGTTACTTATAATACAGTTAAAATAGTGTTTTTAAGAGGTTAATGAGAAATTAGGAAGCATAATCCATGCTTATGCATGATGTGGCATACACATACATGAGAATATTGATTTTGCACATTAAAATGATTAGACATGCATTCATTGACATTTTCAGGGTAAAATTGATCTATAAATATGAATTGTGGATTTTATTGTCTTGGAAATTAAATTGTTGAGTATTAAAATTGATTTAGCAATTTTGGTGATATATCGAAAATTTTGGAAATTTAGAGTATTTTTGGACTAGGAAAAATGTTAAAATATGGACTTAATCGATAAATGGCAGCAATGATTGAGTGAAAAATGGCCTAGTAATTAGGTGACATTTGGTGGATTATGTAAGGGATAAGTGGCTTACATGCTTTAGGACATATGGTGAAATAATTTGGTGACATCTAGCATCTTAGGTGTAACATTTCTGAAGTGATGTTTTAACCTAGCTCATTCTCCTTCTCTTCTCATCTCTCACCATCGAAACTTGCTTCTATCTCCCCTTTTGTATTTTTTCGAAAGCTATGCCAAATTATCACACTAAATACATGCTTTTACCCTTCACAAAATAGCTAAAGAACCAGCTAATTGTTGTTGTTTCATCATAGCTGAAAGTCATTTAACTCCATCTTGAATGTGTGATGATTCTGCATATTTAGAGTATTGGATTGGCTTGATTTTTAAGCTAAAATTGGAGTTAAATATGTCAATAACAATCTGAGCTCTAGGGCATATTGGTTTGAGAATGTTGTTTGAATTGAACTAAAATGCATGTGATATTGGTGAAGAAGAATTGCTGGAATATGTTAGCTGTAGTGTTTTCTCTGAACATCCTTTATTCTTTTTATTATAACTTCTTCTCCTGACATCCAAATGAGATGAGACTTGAACCAATAGACTCATAACACATTTTTATTCATCTCCACCAAAATATATGAACATCTGAATCCATTTCGAAAAGATTGAGTGATAAATTTAGGATGAAAATATGAGTGTGTTGCAATATTGTTAACTTAGAGACAATTAGTTACAAATTTTTTGAAGAAGTCAACTTTTGATTTTTCCTCTAAGTATTTCAAAATGTAGCTTGAAATTGAGTCTTGACTAAGGTTGTAGAACCACCCAAGATAGAAATAATAACCTGTGGTTATTGAATAAACTGTATTGATGTAGGCCTACTTAGACTAAGGTGTCTTCACCAAAGTTGTAGATTATTCTCTTAGCTTTACATTGGTTTAAATTTTGTAATTTTTGGATATTTTAATTGAGATACATGAATTGTACAACTTGACTGCATGATCATGCTCTAGCCAAAATTCCAAATGTACACAGTCTGTGATTTTTGAGCATAACTCATAGAATGCTGAATCAAATTGGATGATCTTAGTGTCATTGGAAACTTAAGACATGGGAAAAAATTTTCTAGAAGAAAGTTTTATCAAATTACTTTAATTTCTTGATGATAATGATCATGTAAAGTGGACCCGAAAGTATGTTTAGACAAATCTCAATTGTTTAATTGTGTATTGATATATGAATGAGTTTTATGATAAGAATAATGTTAAGGAACCCAGAATTGTCATGAATATGCATTGTACGTATTTAGTATACATGAATGTGCATAAATGAATTCATAATTGTGCAAAATTTCGTATTTGTATGTATTATATGTTATAGAGGAGCACATTGAGTGCCATCATCTAGACATTGCCGGAATTTCAAGGTAATAGCTTTCTGGAGCGATTTGTGAGTAACCTAGATGTGTGATCTCGATTTAGAAACATGTTTTGTTCATAATATTTTTATTTAACTTGATTTTTTCTATAAAGGTTCGATATTGATATAATTGTGACATTGATGATTCCGAACAATTGATTGTTCGAGTAATTTGATATTCAGGACTGTAATGGGAGTGTTTGTGATTCGAATGTGAATTTGATTGTACTGATTCCAGACATGAAGGTCCAAGGTATTGATTGATGAATGTGATATTGAAGTGTTCCTTGAATGTGAATTTGGACTGACTATGTGTTTACTCAACATGATTGTTAAAAGCAGGACTAAGGTCCAATGATAATTGTGATTTAAATTGTGAATGATTGATTGGATATGATAAATAGGAATGAGACTGTCGATGTGTTCGAATGGGAATGAGATTGAGAATGGAAATGATTAAAATAATGAATGATTGAATATTATAGTGATGCATTTCATACACGAACGTATGATTAGATAAAGATAGTTGTGACATGAGTAGCCACCAAGCATAAGCTTAAAGCTCCGGAATGTGGAATAGAGCCAAAGGATCGATATGTATAATGAGCCCTGTATCTGCAACGAGTAAGGGACAGTATTAATGAACTTGATATCTACAATGGATACAGGACAGTTTAGGCACTCAGTTACAACAACGTAATTATTGAAAATGGGTCACATGAACATTGCATATACATTTATTAAGTGTGATTAACTGATTGAATTGAAATGTGTTTATGTCATTAAATGAGATTAGGATAAGTGAAATATATGATATGTGATGTAATTTGTTAAATGGAAAGTTGTGAATTATGTGCTTATATGATTTGATATGTGGCATGAATTGGGTGAAACATTGAGGATGGTTACATCATTGAGTTCGCAAAACTCACCAAAATTGCAACGTTGATATTTCAGGTCCAAGAGAGGACATTAAAGACGGACAGACTCTACGAGAAGACTAATTCTTGTACTTTTGTTGGGAATTGGCTCAAAGGTTAGTCAGCTGAGACTGAGGAAGTAGTTAGTAGTTTTTGTACAAATTCTCTTTCAAGCAGTATGTTATGTATAAGGTTTGATATTGTATATATTCAGATGGTTTTGTAAAACTATAATGTCAGTTTGGTTTTTATGAAATGAAATGAATAATGCAGTTTGATTTTAAAATTTGGTGACTTTTATGTATAATAGTTAATGCCATAATTAAGTTGGATATGTGTTTGCTCTAACATGTCATTATTATAAATTATATACTGGAATGTCCACTGGGTGTTTTGGTATGTGATTTATGGTAGTTGGGTGTTACATTTTGGTATCAGAGCATGGTTGGCATCTATAGGGACATATAGACATATTAAATATGAAATATAGTGAGAAATGCGGATGATAATGGGAGTTATTGTTTATGATAGGTCATCCAACATAAGTGACCAGGAAGGACACTCAACTGACTTAAAATTGACAAGAGCCAGTAGAGAGTCTTCTGTGCCTCAACCTGAGGGAATGCCTCCAAGTGTTCCCAAGAGAAGGGAGAGGACGTATGCTAGGCTACGAAAGCAGGGGGTTATGGATTTCTACGGAAGCACAGATCCTGCAAAAGCTGAGGGATGGTTAGAGAGAACTGAGCGAGTATTTAATCAGATGGACTGTGAGGCTAATGAGAGATTTGATTATGTAATCTCATTACTATAAAGTCCAGCATATCAATGGTGGAATACTATTCCAGACGGCACCACTAGGCCTTACAATCTGAATTGGGGAGACTTTCTAAGGGCCTCCAAGGAAGATTACATGCCTAAAATCTACCTAGACAGAAAGATGAAGGAATTTATGAATCTAAAATAGGGCAAAATGTCAGTAGCAGATTATGAGATCAGATTTAATGAAGTGATGGGTTATGCAACTTCTTTGATTCCTACTAAGGAAGAAAATTATAGGAGATTTGAAGATGGATTAAATATGGAAATTCGGACAAGGGTAACAATCACCAACATAAGCAGTTTTTCTTAGCTCAGAGCAACCTCGATCCAAATAAAACAATTGTTGAGAAATGATCAGGGAGAATATAGACAAGAGTCTAAGAAGAGGCACAGTGAAGTTCAGAGTAGTTCTGGCAGGAAGTTCAGAAAGCACCAGAATAGATCATTTAGACCACCAACTGGATCAAGACAGTTGGGGTTCAGACAAAGGGGTAGCTTTGTACAGTTTGGCAGTGGAACAAGTGTAGTGTTGGATCAAATACCTAATTGTGAGCACTGTAGGAAGAAACACAGTGGTGAGTGCTAGAGATTGTCTGGAGCTTGCCTTAGATGTGGCTCATTTGATCATCAGGTTAAGGATTATCCTACTACAATTAGAGACTAGTCTAGTATGAAAGGGGGATCAATGAGTGAGACTACTGTTCAAACGAGTCGAGCTAGTGGGGTTAGACAGAGAGGCCGAGGTAGAGGCAGAGTGAATTATAGAAGTCCTTCTATCAGGACTGAGGTTCGGAGCAACAGGCCCCAGTCTCAAGCCTGAGTATATGCTATGACTGGATAGGACGCTCAGGTCTCTCCAGATGTCGTTACAGGTGCGATGCTTATCTTTGATCATCAAGCATTTGCATTGCTAGATCTTGGATCTACGCATTCATTTATTACACCGCATTTGGAAATTAAGTAACATTATGATAAAGAGTTATTGAGATAGGGATTAGAGGTGAGTACACCGATAGGTAGTACCACAGTAATTGGAGAAATTTGCAAAAGATGTTTGATTAGAGTTAATCAGGAGAAATTTGAAGCAGACTTGATTATATTATAGTTAAGGAAGATAGATGTCATTCTAGGTATGGACTGGCTTGCTGCTCATAGGGCTATCATGAACTGCTACACCGAGGACGTGGTACTGGAATCTCCTAATTAGCCGAAAGCAGTTTTCAACGGTATTAGTCAAGCAGTACCATCCAAACTGATCTCAGTCATGAGTGCCTTGAGGTTGATGCATGGTGGATGTGAGGCTTATTTGGCCCATGTGATTGATACACGAGTTGAGTAGAATGTACAGGACATTCCTATTGTTAGAGAATTCCAGGATGTGTCTCTTGTTGAATTATCTAGTTTACCTCTAGATCGGGAAATAGAGTTCACAATTGACCTGATTCCCAGTGCTACTCCTATATCCATTCCTCCATATAGGATGGCACCTAAAGAACTAAAGGAGTTGAAGGTTAAGCTACAGGAGTTGCTAGAAAAATGCTTTATTAGATCTAATGTTTCACTTTGGGGAGGTCCAATTTTATTTGGGAAGAAGAAACATGGCACTTTAAGGCTACCATCGAATATTGGAAAATGAATCGGGTAATAGTTAAAAACAAGTACCCGTTGCCTAGAATTGATGATTTATTTGATCAATTGCAGGGAGCTCAAGTATTTACCAAGTTATATTTGAGATTTGGGTACTATCAGTTAAAGATAGCAGAGGCTGATGAATATGGTCATTTAGAAGCAGGTATGGGCATTTCAAGCTTTTAGTAATGTCGTTCGGATTAACTAATGCCCCATATGTATTATGGCCTTGATGAATAAGGTGTTTCAGTCCTATCTGGATAGATTTGCAATTGAGTTCATTGATGACAAACTTGTGTATTCAAATAGCAGAGAAGAACATGATGAGCATCTGAGAGTGATTTTACAAATTATGAGAGTGAAACAGCTGTATGCCAAATTTTGTAAGTGTGAATTATGGCTAGATCAAGTAGTATTTCTAGGTCATATATTATCTACACAAGGCATACAAGTGGAACAAAAAAAGATAGAAGCAGTGATGAATTGGGAAGCTCTGAGGAATGTATTAGAAATTCGAAGCTTCCTAGGATTAGCTAGATATACTGAAGGTTTGTTGAGGGGTTCTCGTTAATCTCAGCCCCTCTGACAAAACTTATGAGGAAGAATGTAGCATTCAGATGGAGTGATGATTGTTAGAAGAGTTTTGAGGAGTTGAAAGATCGGTTGACTACGGCACCGGTGTTAGCTATACCATCAGGTGCTGGTGGATATATAGTATATAGTGATGCTTCGCATCAAGGATTGGGATGTTTATTGATGCAGAATGGCAAGGTAATAGTCTATGCTTCGAGACAACTAAGGTCTCACGAGATTAACAATCCAGTACATGATTTAGAGCTAACTATAGTTGTTTTGACTCTAAAGATATGGAGACATTATCTATATGGAGAGACATTCCAGATATATAATGATCATAAGAGTTTGTGATATTTGTTAAGTCAGAAAGAACTGAACATAAATGTAACACCCCACTACCATAAATTACATACCAGAACACCCAGTGGACATTCTAGTATATAATCTATAATAATGGCATGTTAGAGCAAACACATATCCAACTTAATCATGGCATCAACTATTTTACATAAAAGTCACCAAATTTTAAAATCAAACTACATTCTTCGTTTCATTTTATAAAAACCAAAATGACATTGTAGCTTTACAAAACCATCTGAATATATACAATATCAATCCCTATTCATAATACACTGCTTCAAAGAGAATTTGTACAAAAACTACTAACTACTCCTTCAGTCTCAGTTAACTGACCTTTGGGCCATTTATTGACAAAAGTACAAGAATTAGTTTTCTCGTAGAGTCTGTCTGTCTCTAATGTCTTCTCTCAAACCTGAAATATCAACATTGCAATTTTGGTGAGTTTTGCGAACTCGATGATGTAACCATCTAATTCATGCCACATATCAAATCATATAAGCACATAATTCATAACTTTCCATTTAACAATTACATCACATATCATATATTTCACATATTCCAATCTCATTTAATGACATAACCACATTCAAATTCAATCAGTCAATCACACTTAATAAATGTATATGCAATGTTCATGTGACCCACTTTCAATTATTACATTGTTGTGACTGAGTGCCTAAACTATCTCGTATCCATTGTAGATACCGGGTTCATTAATATTGTCCCTTAGCCGTTGTAGATACAGGGCTCATTGCACATATAAAGCCTTTGGCTCTATACCACATGCCGGAGCTTTAAGCTCATGCTCGGTGGCTTCTCATATCACAACTATCTTTATCTAATCATGCATTCGTATATGAAATGCATCACAATAATATTCAATCATTCATTATTTCAATCATTCCCATTCTGAATCTCATTCCCATTTGAACACATCGACAGTCCCATTCCTATTTATCATATCTAATCAAATATTCAAAATTTAAATCACAATTATCATCATATCTTAGTCTGGCTTTTAACAAACATGTTGAGTAAACACAAAGTTAGTCCAAATTCACATTCAAGGAACACTTCAATATCACATTCATCAATCAATACCTCGGACCTTCATGTCCAGAATTAGTACAATCAAATTCACATTCAAATCACAAACACTCCCAATACAGTCCTGAATATCAAACTCCTTGAACAATCAATTGTTCATAATCATCAATGTCACAATTATAACAATATCTAATATTTATAGAAAAAATCAAGTTTAATCAAAATATTATGAGCAGAACACGTTTCTAAATCGAGGTCAAACATCTAGGATACTCACAAATCGCTCCAGAAAGCTATTGCCTTGAAGTTCCGACAATGTTTGGATGATGGCGCTCAATGTGCTCCTCTATAACATATAATACATACACATATAAAATTTTGCACAATTAGGAATTCATTTATACACATTCATGCATACTAAATACATACAATGCATATTTATGACAATTCTGGGTTCTTTAACATTATTCTTGTCACAAAACTCGTTCATATATCAATACACAATTAATCAATTCAGATTTGTCTAAACATAATTTCGGGTCCACTTTGCAAGATTATTATCATCAAGAAATTAAATAATTTGATAACACTTTCTTCTATAAAATTGTTCTGTCATATATTAGCTTTCCAATGACACCAAGATCATCCAATTTGATTTAGTATTCTATGGGTTATGAATAAAAACCACACACTGTGTAAATTTGGTATTTTGGCTAGAGCAAGATCATGTAATCAAGTTTTACAGTTCATATCTCTCAATTCCAATATCCATAAATTACAAAATTTATACCAATTTAATGCTAAGAGAATAATATACAACTTTGGTGAAGACATCTTAGTCGAATTTGGCCTAAATTAATACATTTTATTCAATAACCACAGGATATGATTTCTACAGCCTTGGTCAGGACTCAATTTCAAACCAGATTTTGAAATACTTAGAGGCAGAATTAAAAGTCGACTTCTTCAAGAAAGTTGTAACAAATTGTATCTACTTTAATCTGAATCAATAATCAACTCATTTAGAATATACAGATGAAAATATAGCCAAAATACTAAAGCATGATCAGTGAAATCATTCCAGTTAACAATATTCCGACACACTCATATTTTCATCCTAAATTTATCACTCAATCTTTTCAGAATGGATTCAGATGTTCATAAATTTTGGTGGAGAAGAAGAAAAATTTGTTATGAGTCTATTGGTTCAAGTCTCATCTCATTTGTATCTTAGGAGTAGAAGTTATAACAAAAAGAACAAAGGATGTTCAGAGAAAACACTACAACTAACATATTCCGACAATTCTTCTTCACCAATATCACATGCATTTCAGTCCAATTCAAATATCATTCTCAAACCATTTTAATATGCCTTGGAGCCCAGATTGTTAATTATATATTTAACTCCAATTATAGCTCAAAAATTAAGCCAATCCAGTACTCCAAACATGCAGAATCATCACAAGTTCAAGACGGAATTAAATGACTTTCAACTATGATGAAACAACAACAATCAGCTAATTCTTTAGCTATTTTGTGAAGGGTAAAAGCATGTATTTAGTGTGATAATTTAGATAGCTTCAAGAAAACACAAGATGGGAGATAGAAGCAAGTTTCTGTGGTGAGAGATGAGAAGAGAAGAAGAAAGAGCTAGTTTGAAACAACACTTCAGAAATGTTACACCTAAAGTGCTAGATGTCACCATATTATTTCACCATATGTCCTAAAGCATGTAAGCCACTTATCCCTTACATAAGCCACCAAATGTCACATAATTACTAGGCCATTTGTCACTCAATCATTGCTGCCATTTTTCGATTAATTACTCATGCCAAATGTCACTCTTTAGCTATGCCATTTGTCATTAATTCATTAGTCCACGTATCACACTACAATTGGTCCATATTTCAACATTTCCTAGTCCAAAAATACTCCAAATTTCCAAAATTTTTGATATATTTCCAAAATTGCTAAATCAATTTTAATACTCACCAATTTAATTTCCAAGAAAATAAAATACACAATTTATATTTATAGATCAATTTTACTCAAAAAATGTCAATGAATGCATGTATAATCATTTTAATGTGCAAAATCAATATTCTCATGTATGTGTATGCCACATCATACATAAGTATGGATTATGCTTCCTAGTTTCTCATTATCCTCTTATAAACACTATTTTAACCGTATCATAAGTAATAAGATGTTACAACTCTCCCCTCCTAAAAGAAATTTCATCTTCAAAATTCTTACCTGATGGTTCGAATAAGTTGGGATATTGTTTCCTCATATGATCCTCTGTTTCCTAAGTTGCTTCCTCAGTTGAGTGATTTCTCCAAAGGACTTTTACTAATGGAATTACTCTGTTTCTCAGCTGCTTTGTCTTATAGCCCACTATCTTTATTGGCCCTTCAACATAACTAAGATTGCTATGAATCTCAATGTCTTGAGTCAGTAACACATGTGTTGGATCAGATCTATATCTTTGTAACATGCTCGCATGAAATACATTATACAACTGAGACATTTTAGTAGGCAAAGCTAACTGATATGCTAAAGGTCTTATTCTGTCAAAGATTTCATAAGGACCAATGTACCTAGGGCTCAACTTGCCCGTTTTACTAAACCTTAGCACTCCTCGCCAAGGCGACACTCTCAGAAACACTATATCTCTCACATTATATTCCATATCCCTTCTAAGTTGATCTACGTAGCTCTTCTACCTATCCTGAACCGCTTTTATGTGACTTCTGATTAGTTTCATCTTATCCATAGTGTTTTGTATCAGTTCGGACCTTCAATCATTCTCAAGCCATCTTCATCCGAATACAGAGGCGATCGACACTTCCTACCATATAATGCCTCATATGGTGCCATCCCGATACTACTGTAATAATGATTGTTATATGTGAACTCAATCAATGCTATGTATTGATCCCATACTCCTTGAAACTTTAATACATATGCTTTGAGCATATCCTCAACAGTCTGGATTGTTCTCTCACTCTGTCCATTTATTTGAGGATGAAATGTTATACTGAAGTTCAACCTTGTACCCATAGCTGACTGCAAACTCTTCCAAAATCTTAATATGAATATGGGATCCCTGTCTGATACAATAGATACCGGAACCCCATGTAAGCTAACCACTTCATTTACATACCTTCGGGCCAACTGGTATAGAGAGTTATTCTCTCTCACTGGTAAGAAATGAGCTGACTTAGTCAATCCACCATAACCCATATCGCATCATTTTTCCTCAGAGTCTTGAGCAATCCCATTATAAAATCCATAGTGATTCATTCCCGTTTCCACTCCAAAATAGGTAACAAATGTAACTTTCCAACTGGAGCTTGATGCTCAGCTTTAACCTTCTAGTATGTCATACATTTAGAAACATACTCTGCTACTTGTTTCTTCATCCCAAGCCACTAGAAATGTTCCTTTAACGTGTTATACATCTTAGTAGTACTAGGATGCATAGCATAAGTGGCCATATGTGCTTCCTCTAGAATTTCCTTCCTTATATCATCAACATTTGGCACACACAGTCTCTGCTTTAACCATAATGCTTCATCTCTTAATTCAAAACCAGAATTTGAATTCACTTTAACTTTCTCCATTAGTTTCACCATGTCAGGGTCCTTGCTCTGAACCCTTCTTATTTTATCATATAATATTGGCCTCAATTTCAACATGGCTAGTAATGCCTCGTTATGCTCACGATCCAACTCCACATTCAAAGCTCTCAATTGAATCAAGTTTGGTAACCTCAATAATTAAATCTGAGCTACATTGGTATTCGACTTTCTGCTCAAAGCATCAGCTACCACAGTGACTTTTCTTGGATTATACTCAATTGTACAGTTATAATTTTTCAATAACTCTACCTATACATAATAGTTGACGCCACAATTAAGTTGGATATGTGTTTGCTCTAATATGCCATTATTATAGATTATATACTAGAATGTCCACTGGGCATTCTGGTATGTAATTTATGGTAGTGGAGTGTTATATTTTGGTATCAGAGCATGGTTGGCATCCATAAGGACATATAGACATGTTAAATATGAAATAGAGTGATAAATGCATATTATAATGGGAGTTATTATTTATGATAAGTCATCTAACATAGGTGATCAGGAAGGACACTCAGCTGACCTAGGATCGACAAGAGCCAGTACAGAGTCTTCTGTGCCTCAATCTGAGGGAATGCCTCCAAAAGTTCCTAAGAGAAGGGAAAGGAGGTATGATAGGCTATCAAAGCAGGGGGCTGTGAATTTCTACGAAAGCACAGATCCTGTAGAATCCGAGGGATGGTTAGAGAGAACTGAGAAAGTATTTCACCAGATGGACTGTGAGGCTGATGAGAGATTTGATTATGCAGTCTCATTACTGCAAGGTCCAGTATATTAATGGTGGACTGTTCCAGGCAGTACGACCAGGCCTTGCAATATGAATTAGGGGGACTTTTTGAGGCCTTTCAAGGACAATTACATGCCTAAAATCTAACTAGATAGAAAGATGAAGGAATTTATGAATCTAAAATAGGGCAGAATGTCAGTAGTAGATTATGAGATCAGATTTAATGAACTGATGGGTTATGCAACTTCTTTGATACCTACTCCTAAATGCACTCTTCGGTGCATCAGCTTCTCCTATCTGTAAC
This sequence comes from Erythroxylum domingense, assembly GCA_025594535.1. Lineage (NCBI taxonomy): Eukaryota > Viridiplantae > Streptophyta > Magnoliopsida > Malpighiales > Erythroxylaceae > Erythroxylum > Erythroxylum domingense. The sequence continues at coordinate 26,512,464 of JANQBM010000002.1, forward strand.
TAATAGTACCCAGATCTCAAATCTAACTTGATAAGTACTTGAGCTCCCTGCAATTGATCAAATAAATCATCAATTCTAGGCATCGGGTACTTGTTCTTCACTGTTACCCTATTCAGCTACCTGTAATCGATGCATAGCCTTAAAGTGCCATCTTTCTTCTTCACAAATAAAACTGGAGCTCCCCAAGGTGAAACACTAGGTCTAATAAAACCTTTTTCTAGCAACTCATGTAGCTGAGCCTTCAACTCCTTTTGTTTTTTAGGAGCCATCATATATGGAGGAATGGATATAGGAGCAACATTAGGAACCAAGTCAATTGTCAACTCTATTTTTTGATCTGGAGGTAAACCAGACAATTCAGCAGGAAACACATCCTGGAATTCTCTAACAATAGGAATATCCTGTACATTCTACTCAACTCGTGTATTAATCACGTGGGCCAAATAAGCCTCACATCCACCTTGCATCAATCTCAAGGCACTCTTGAATAAGATCAACCTGACTGGTACTACTTGATTAATACCTCTGAAAACTGCTCTTAGTTGATTAGGAGATTCTAGTGCTGCCTCTTTGGTGTAGCAGTTCATGATAGCCCTATGAGCAGCATGTCAATTCATGCCTAGAATGGCATCTATCTCCCTTAACTGTAATATAATCAAGTTTGCTTCCAATTCTGCCTGATTAACTCTAATCAAACATCTCTTGCAGATTTTTCAAATTACTGTGGTACTACCTATCGATGTACTCACCTCTAATCCCCATCTCAATAACTCTTTATCACAATGTAACTTAAATGCCAGATGCAGTGCAATAAATGAATGCGTAAATCTAGGATCTAGCAATGTAAATGCTTTATGATAAAAGATAAGCAACGCACCTACAACAACATCTAGAGAGTCTTGAGCCTCCAGTCTGGTCATAGCATATACTCGGGCCTAAGGTTGGGGCCTGTTGCTCTGAACCTTAATCTTAACAGAAGGACTTCCAAAATTCACTCTGCCTCTATGTCCAACCCCACTAGCTCGACTCTGTTGAACAGTATTCTCACTCACTAATCCCCTTCTTATACCAGACTGGGCTCCAATTATAGCAAGACAATCCTTAACCTGATGATCAAATGAGCCATATATATGGTAAGCTCCAGACAATCTCTAGCACTCACCACTGTGTTTCTTCTCATAGTGCTAACAATTAGGTATCTGACCCGACACTGCACCTCTTCCATTTCCAGACTGTACAAAACTACCCCTCTGTCTGAACCCCAACTGCCTTCATTTCATTTCATAAAAACCAAACTGACATTGTAGCCTTACAAAACTATCCGAATATACACAATATCAAACCATATACATGACACACTGCTTGAAATAGAATTTGTACAAAAACTACTAACTACTCATTCAGTCTCAGCTGACCGACCTTTGAGCCATTTCTTGACAAAAGTACAAGAATTAGTCTTCTCGTAAAGTCTGTCTGTCTCTAATGTCGTATCTCTGACCTAAAATATCAACGGTGCAATTTTGGTGAGTTTTGCGAACTCAATGATGTAATCATCCTCCATGGTTCACCCAAATCATGCCATATATCAAATCATATAAGCATATAATTCATAACTTTCCATTTAACAATTTGCATCATAAATCATATATTTCATATATCCCAATCTCATTTAATGACACCACATTCCAATTCAATCAGTCAATCACACATAATAAATGTATATACAATGTTCATGTGACCCACTTTCAATTATTACGTTATTATGACTGAATGATTAAATTGTTCCATATCTATTGAGGATACTGGGTTCATTAATACAGTCCCTTACCCGTTGCAGATACAGGTCTCATTGTACATATCAAGCCTTTAGCTCTGTACCACATTCTGGAGCTTTAAGCTCATATTCGGTGGCTAGTTAAGTCACAAGTATCTTTATCTAATCATGCATTCGTGTATGAAATGCAGCATAGTAATATTCAATCATTCATTATTTCAATCATTCCTATTCGAACACATTTACAATCACATTCCCATTTATCATATTCAATCAATCATTAACAATTTAAATCACAATTATCATTGGACCTTAGTTCGGATTTTAACAAACATGTTAAGTAAACACATAGTCAATCCAAATTCACATTCAACGAATACTTCAATATCACATTTATCTATCAATGCCTCAGGGCTTCATTTCTGGAATCAATACAATCAAATTCACTTTCAAATCAAAAACACTCCCAATACAGTCCCGAATATCAAACTCCTCGAATAATCAATTGTTCGGAATCATCAATGTCGAAATTATATCAATATTTTATATTTATAGAAAAATCAAGTTTAATAAAAATATTATGAATGGAACACATTTCTAAATCGAGGTCACACATCTAGGTTACTCACAAATTGCTCCAAAAAGTTGTTGTCTTGAAGTTCCAGTAATGTCTGGATGATGGCGCTTAATGTGCTCGTCTATAACATATAATACATACACATATCAAATTTTGTACAATTATGAATTCATTTATACACATTCATGTATATTGAATACATACAATGCATACTCATGACAATTCTGGGTTCCTTAACATTATTCTTGTCACAAAACCCATTCATATATCAATACACAATTAATCAATTCAGATTTGTCTAAACATACTTTAGAGTCCACTTTGCATGATTATTATCATCAAGAAATTAAAGTAATTTGATAACACTTTCTTCTAGAAACTTGTTCTCCCATGTCTTAACTTTCCAATGACACCAATATCGTCCAATTTGATTCAATATTCTATGGGTTATGCTTAAAACCCAAATACTGTGTACATTTGGAATTTTTGTTATAGCGTGATCATGCAGTCACGTTGTACAATTCATATCTCTCAATTACAATATCCAAAAATTACAAAATTTAACCAATTTAAAGATAAGAGAATAATATAAGACTTTGTTGAAGACAATTTAGTCTAATTCTGCCTACATAAATACAGTTTATTCAATAACCACAGGATATGATTTCTGTCTCGGGTAGTTCGACAGCCTCAGTCAAAACTCAATTTCAAGCCAGATTTTGAAATACTTAGAGAGAGAATTAAAAGTCGACTTCTTCAAAAAAATTGTAACCAATTGTCTCTAATTTAATCTGAATAATAATCAACTCATTTATAAATATACAGATGAAAATATAGCCAAAATACCGAAGCATGATGATTGAAATCATTCTAGTTAACAATATTCCAACACACTCATATTTTCATCTCAAATTTATCACTCAGTATTTTCCGAATGGATTCAGATGTTCAAAAATTTTGGTGGAGATGAATAAAAATGTGTTATGAGTTTATTGGTTCAATTATCATGTCATTTGGATGTCAGGAGTAGAAGTTATAACAAAAAGAACAAAAGATGTTCAGAGAAAACACTACAGCTAACATGCATTTCAGTCTATTTCAATTATCATTCTCATATCATTTAACATGCATTAAAGCTCAGATTGTTACTTACCTATTAGGCTTCCAATCCAACAAAAAACTTCAAATTGAACCAAGTCTCCATACAAGCAAAATCAACACAAACTTATGGTGAAAGTAAGATGATTTTCGGACAACAATATGAAGATCATAATCAACTAGTTTTCTTGACAATTTAGTGAAGAATTTAAGTTTGATTTTCATGCACAACTTTAGCTAGGGTTAAGAAAAAAATGCAGAGAAGAGTTGGAACAATTTTGGTGGAGATAGGTGAGGGAAACAACAAAAACTTTGCTGTTGGAATTTGCTCCATCATCATGCTAGGTGTCAACTTATAAACACACTATATGTCTTAAGGCATGCTAGACTGCCATTTGTCACCCTTTAATTAATCCACATATCACTCCAAGATTGGTCCACTTGTCACATAATAATTGTTCCATTTGTCACTCCATAATTAGTCCATTTGTTAATTAATTCCTAATCCAATTGTCACTCATTTAACTATGTCAAATGTCACTCAATTTTGAGCTTAGTCATCCTAATTTTCCATGTCTCAATTAGTCTTGCCACTAAGCACTTTTCCTAGTCATAAAATACCCCAAATTTTCAGAATTTTTCGAAATTTCCGAAATGTCAAAAAAATGCAAAATTAATTCTAATATACACGAATTCAAATTTCAAGACAAATATTCCACAATTCACATTTTTAATCATATAAAAAATTACTTATACCCAAAAAATGTCAATGAATGCATGTATAATCATTTTAATGTGCAAAATCAATATTCTCATGTATGTGCATGCCACATCATGCATAAGCATAGATTATGCTTCCTAATTTCTCTTTAACCTCTTGTAAACAATATTTTCTCCTTATCATAAGTCACAGGATGTTACACGATATGTTTGACATATCATATTTAAGACGCTTTGATATTTTGGAGCTCTATTCTATGGAACATCGAAATCCTTGGAAAAGTACTGCAGTGAGGAATAAGAGGGCCACAGTATAGCCACTTCACGACCCTCCACATCCCGGGTAGTCCTGGAGCCAAAGGAGGAAGAAGCAGAGGAGGAATCGAGTGCAACAGCAGAGGTCAACCGATTTTAACAAATCCTCGACCAGATGACCTCCAACCAACAAAAAATGACGTGCTAACTCAATGAGCTTGGCACCCAAATGCGATAAGTCCATATAGAGCAGTGCATCCTAAAGAAAAGGTTCCTCAATTTCTGTCGGAGAAACAATTTTAAAACTCTTTCACCAACACTGTCACCACCATCATCTCAATAAGCTTTTCTTACCCTTTTACTTTTAAATTTTGTTCTTTCTTTTGTTTAGTTTAATTTCAATTTTTTTGGTTTCATTTCATTTCATGTTTGTTTGATTTCATTTCATTTTCTTTTGTTAGGTTTCATGTCTTTTTTTTTTTGTTTGGCTTGCTGTCATTTTTGTTTGGTTTGATGTCATTTGTATGTTTTAATTTCTTCTGTTTAGTTTGAGGTCACTTTCGGTTATTTAATGGTTGACTTGTCAAATTGAGGACAATGTGAACTTTAAGTGTGAGGAGGTGACATTGACTTTCTCAATTGCATTATGTTAAATAGGATGCATTTTTAGGCATATCATATGCTTTATGTCAGCAATGGAACCGTATTTGAATCATTCTGATAGTTATTGCCATTAGATTTTGTCATGATAGTTGGAATTAGATTGAATGCATGCTTGAACTCAAATTAGGCTACTTGAGTAGAAAGTGAACCATATAGAGTGATGAAAATTAATTGGTTATATAAGCTTGATCACAAATTGACATTTTAGTAATGAGGTAGTATAAAGATGCATAATGAGTGTTCATTTGAGCCGATGTGAGGATTGAGCCATATGACTCTATCTATAGTCATTCTATTTATTTGTTGAGTGATACTTCCTTAGGTTATTACCTTCAGAACTTGCTTTGAATCGATTTGAGTGTACTGGATGCATACTTAATAGAGAGGATTTAGGCCTTTTTTATTTTAACTCTTAGCTTAAGTGACCTACCCACTGATTATGCCTTACTATCCCCCTTAAGCCTTACCTTTTTTTTCTTGAAAATGCCCAAAATTTTAAAACCTTAAACCTTATTAGCCTACTCAATCACAAGCTTAGTAGAGTATTAAGTAATACATTAGTTGTGATCGTTGTGAAAATTTTATCGAAATGAGTTGAATATATTTCTACTTATGGATTACAGTGTCTATAGTTCTATTTTGATTCATTGTCCTACCATATACTTAGGAAAAGAAGGGAAGAACAAGTGAGTAGAATAAATAAGTGCAAAATATTAGCTATATTTATATATCTCGAAGTTATGTTTTGTCATGCCATCTTATCTACTTTTTACTTTATGAATTCTTGTGCTTAACCCTTTTTCCCTTTTTATCCACCTTAACCCTTACCACATTACAACCCTAAACAAGTCCTTTTGATATATTTATGCATGCAATCATTGTAGAGGAGAATTGGTGTATTAGTAACCCTATTGTAGTGTAGTTTCCTATAGGAAGTTTAAGTGAAACATTAACCATTAATCACTCGAGAGAAATGAGTGAAAACCGTGAGGAAGATTAAATTTGCATCTTTACTTATCTTTGAGTGATGGTGCCAATTGTTGAGTTTGATTATGTACACTAATGAAAAAGTATTCATGATATATGTATTAACTTGATATTTGAGTTGGTTTAAGTTTGAGTGATTGTATGCTTTGATCTTTGTGAAAATGAAGTGATAGAATTTATTGGTTATATTTATTTTGCTTGAGGACAAGAAAATATTGAAGTGTAAGGATGTTGATAATTATGCATTAGTCTATATTTTTCTAATTAATTGGCATGTGTTTTCTTGCATAAAGAGACTAGGAGACCATCTGTGTCCAATTCCCATGATCATGGGAATCATAACAATTCCCACAGTTATGGGAATTATAATCTGAGTCATAATGCGAGGCTTCATTAAACTTAGGATTTTTGGACTATTAAAGAATAATTAAGTCTTCATCATGAATGGAGGATGAAACCCTTCTGAAAGCACCATCCTTGAGTGAAGAACACAAGTTTCTAGCCTTGAGGAAGGATTGAAGTCAAGGAATACCATTAAGATTGGGGAAATAGCACATTAACACTAAAGAAGAAGTAAATTTGACAAAAAATTGAATAAAGAAACTCCTTCTCTTCTTTGCCAAAAGGACTTGTTTAGGTTTGTAAAGTGGTAAGGTTTAAGGTGGTAAAGAGGGAAAAAGGGTTAAGCATAAGCATTAGTAAAGTAAAAAGTAGATAAAATGGAATAACAAAACATGTTTATAAGGTATACAAATATAACCGATATTTTTCACTTATTGATGCTACTCACTTGTTCTTCCTTTTTCTGTTCTTTTCGTCTCTCTCTTTTTTTTCTAAATACATGGAAGAACTATTAATCAAAATAGAACTAAATACATTGTAATCCACAGGCAGAAATATACTTAACTCATCTCGGTAACAAAAATTTCACAATGATACCATCTAATGTACTATTTAATACTCTACTAAGCTTGTGAACAAGTAGGTTAATGAAGTTTAAAGTTGAAAATTTTCAAGTGTTTTCAAGAAGAAAAAGGTTAAGGCTCAATGGGGGTAGCAAAGGATAATACAAAGGGTAAGTCATTTAAGCCAAGGGTTAAAATAAGAAAAAGGTTCTAAATCATCTCTATTAAGCATGCATCCAGTAGACTGAAACCGATTCAAAGCAAGTTCTGAAGGTAGTAACCTAAGGAAGTAACACTCAATAAAGAAAAGAATGACTATGGATAGAATCATATGGCTCAATCGTCACTTTGGCTCAAATGAAAACTCATTATGCATCTCTACACTACCTCATTGTTCAAATGTCAATTTGTGACTAAGCTTATATAACTAACTATTTTTCATCACTCCATATGATTCACTTTCTACTCAAGTATCCTAATCTGAGTTAAAGCATGCATTCAATTTAATTCCAACTAGCATGACAAAATCTTATGGCAATATTTACCAGAGTGATTCAAGTACAGTTACATGACTAACATAAAACATATGATATGCCTAAACATACATCCTATTTAACAAAATGCAAACAATGTAATTATGAAAGTCAAAGTCACCTTCCCTCACTTAAGGTTCACATTGTCCTCAATGTGACAAGTCAACCACCAAATATGGGAAAATGACCTCAAACCATACAAAAGAAATTGAAACACACAAATGACATGAAAACAAACAAAATATGAACTTGAACTAAATGAAAGAAATAACATGAAGCCAAAAAAAATGAAAAAAAATGAAAAAAAAACAAGAGAAACAATAAAATTAAATTAAAAAAGGGTAAGAAAAGCTTATTCAGATGATGGTGGCGACGGTGTTGGTGAAGGAGCTTCAAAATTGTTCTTCCGACAGAAGTTGAGGAACCTCCTCTTCAAGCTGTACTGCTCCTTATAGATTTTCCGCATTTGGGTTTAGAGTTCATTTAATTGGGATGTCATTTGTTGCATTTGGTCGAGAATTTGTTGATATTGGTCGACCTCCACTGGTGCACTGTGTTATGTTTCTATTGGTTTCTCCTATGGCTCTGGAACTAATCAGGATATTGAGGGATGGTTTTCGTCTATATTTCGGCTCCTCCTATTCCTTATTGTAGCACATGTCTGAGGATTACAGAGTTACATATACTAGACTTCCACAATCTTAGATCACCTTAAATACAATATGTCAAACATATCACATGGCATTGTACACACCTATTCCACATTAAGGTTATAAAAACGAGTTAAAGCAGTAATAGCATTCCCCAATCTAAAATATAAACTATTTTTATTTACGACACTTACTAAGGATCAAAAAATTCTAAAAAGCATCTTAATTTTAACTTTCTAATCCATGCACTATGAAAAGAAAAGTTCTTTAACCGAACATTTGTTACTTTTAGTTTTGTTGAACAAAGTTAAATATATTAGTTTATGTAGGAACAAATGTTCAACACTATGGATTAAAGCATTTGGTGCATTGCGTGAGTTAAAATTGTCTTCCCCCGTTAAAGTTTTCCAATAGGAATCAACATCAAAATCAATGTGATCATCTAAAATTTTTGTATTTTCCAAATCGAAAATATGACGTATGATATTATAATCTAATTTGTAAACAATAACGAACAATCTAAACCAGAAGATGTCCATTTTAGGGATATATCGGACAGTAGTGAAAAACTCAATGTCATCATAGGATGAATAAGAATGTCACACCAGATGAACCTATTCTAACCTATATTTACAACTAGTCGCTTAATCTTCGGTCACACTCCAATGTTTTCTAATACTTCAAAATCAAAGTACCTAGGAGTGATTAATGATCTAGCCCTAAAGTCATAGAAGGGCGTACCTTCTTCTTTTGAGTAAATTGGGAAAGGGGAGCGGTAAGTCACTGCTAAACCACTCTTGCCTTTACCAAAAACTTGACGGCAGATTTTGCCAGTTGGTTTCTAAGCCATTATCTTCCCTGGTGCCATTGTAAGAGGAAAATCAAAAAAATGAGAAAAAAGAGTGAAATTCGAGTTTTAGAGAGAGAGATAGAGTAAAATCGTACCCTAATCCTTGTATTTTTGTATGATTAATGCATGAAAAGATGAAATGATTGGGAGAATAATGAAATAGTTGAAGAAAATACCAAGAATCTAGAGGAAAATTGAAGATTTTAGAGAGTGGGAGGAGGAGTTTCGTGAGTTAGAGAGAGGAGTGAAAATTTTGAGAGTGGGTGAAAGAAGAAAATGGGAGGGAAGTTTAAATTTCCCTCCCGGATGGAATTCCTTTAATCATGGGAAAAGATGATCCTCACATTTTCAAACCTTCTTCCAAGCTTAATTTTACTTCTCCATGATCCCATAACCTACAAACACATCAAGTTGATATCCTCAACAAGAATTTTGAAAAGAAAATAACTTGTACTTCAAACAAAAACCAAATTAAACATTAATTCAAGCACAATCATAAATAAATAAATCAAACAAAAACTAGAAAAAGACAACCCAAAAGAAATTAAACATGCTAAATTAAGGTCATTAGCTTGACCATTCTTCATACATTCCTGAAAGAGTAGAAGATAGGAGAGAGATAACTTACCTTTCTTGTGGATATGTCCCTCTATAATATGGCTTACAACGGTGCCCATTGACCTTAAATGTTTCCCCCTTATCATTTATCAGCTCCACAGCTATATGGGAAAAAAGTTTAAGGATTTTGAAGGGCCAATTCTGTTTACTCAAGGTTACACACTCTAAGTTTCAATACTTTTAACCTTGGTAATTATCGTAAGTGCACGGGTCATTAACGTAGTACCTAAGGTGTTGATCCCAAAAGGAAGATAGCTAACACTAAAATCTAACGACAGCTAAGTTTGCAAAACTTAATTAAAAAACTATTGCAGTAATTAAAACTAATCAAGAATCAAATATGAGAATTTAAATCACCAAAAGAACAAATAGGAGCAACTCACACAAATAACCCAATTTTCAACCTAGAAGTGACCAATTGAGAGAAAGGGGGAATTTATTCCAAATTAAAGATAATTTATCCAATTTTGATGTTTTCTGATTTAATGGGCCTAGAAAGTCCTAGGGTAGGGTGAATTACTCTCTCTCGAGTTATAATTTTTAACCCTAATTGATATTCTCTAATTCAAATTATAGAAATTGCAATCTCTCAATCTGCAATTTGTCCAAAACCTAAATTAGTTCTAACGATGTCTATTAACCTATTGGGAATCTATACTCGATCTCTCATTATAAAACTCAACCAATTTGATTCAATTATCTACCTATCGATTTACTTAACTCTCGTTAACCTAAATTGATGATTTTTACCAGCTCACCCTCTCAGTGTATTGTCTAGTTATGAAGAATCGAATTAAATCACAATAAATTGAAATAAAACACAATCAAAACAATCTTATTAATCTCAAGAATAAATCAACCCCAAGATGAGTTTAGAAAACATCAACACTCTATGAAAAATATTTCTAATCAATCTCCAAAATTCCATGCATCAATAAAATCAAAATAATAATTAGAATATACTTTCGGAATGGATCTCAGAGGTGCGATTACAGGAAACCACCTGTTTCGGGAAGTACGTCACGTCAAGCGGTCTCTGTGCCTCTTTTCTTTCGTCTCCTTCCTTGACCGATTAATCTCTAACCAGGTTTTCACTTAGATTTTCGGCAGAGTCTCTCTCTTTTGTAGCTCTTGGCTCTCCCTCATCTATCACATCATATTTTATTTATATCTTCGAGGCTCTAGTTCAAAGTTAGGGTCGAAAAAGTCCAAAAATTTGTCTGAAACTTGAGTTTTTTTGTTAGCCCGATGCAGTAAATGATTGTGGTCCTACCTACCATGACGATCATGGCTGGAACTTTTTCCTTTCTGTCATGATCGTAGCCTAAAGTACACGATCATGGCCTGACTTAATGCTCTCTATCACGATCGTGACTCTCGGTGCACGATTGTTGCCTGGCTGCTTTTGATTCTTCCTCTTCTGTCACGATTGTGGCCTGTGTGCACAAATGTGGCCTATGTTTTTGGGCCCTAAAACTCTTTAACTCTTCCTGTTCATCCCTGTTTACCCTGCAACACTAGCAAACACATCAAGGTGCCTCAAAAATGTACAATTTAAGCTCAAAGATTCAAACTAACCTATAAAAACACTTAAACATAAAAACTAATCTAATTAAACTCTAAATGCATACTAAACACAATCCGAGGTTCTTTAGAATTAGCCACTGCCCCATTATTATCACAATAAAGTATAATGGCTTTTTCTGCCTGTGGATCTACCTCCAAATCATTTAGGAACTTGTGGAGCCAGACTGCTTCCTTTGCTGCTTCACAAGTAGCAATATACTCAGCCTCCATAGTCGAATCAGCAACACAAGATTGCTTGATACTTCTCCAGACTATGACGCCACCTCCTAAAACAAATATAGAGCCAGAAGTTGATTTCCTTGAATCAACATCTGATTAGAAATCATAATCTGTATATCCTGTCAGAAAAAGATTACTTCCAGAGTAAACAAACATTAAGTTCTTTGTTTTACAAAGATACTTCAGTATACACTTAACCGCAGTCCAATGCTTCATTCCTGGGTTGGACTGAAATCTGCTTCCTAGTCCTACTGCGTAACACATATCTGGTCTAGTGCAAAGCATTGCATACATTAAACTTCTAACTATTGAAGCATATGGAATGTTATGCATGCATTCGTCCTCCTCTTGGGTCTTAGGTGCTTTCTCCTTTGAAAGTTTGATTCCATGTCTAATAGGTGTGAAACCCCTCTTGGAATCTTGCATGGAAAACTTATTGAGCATATTCTTAGTACAATTTAGTTGAGACAAGGCTATCAGTTTGTTCTTACGATCCCTTATAATTTTGATCCCTATAACATAGGTAGCCTCTCCTAAATCCTTCATTGAAAACTGTTCGTTAAGCCATCCCTTAACTGTAGATAACATTCCTACATCATTCCCAATGAGCAGAATGTCATCATCATACAAAATTAGAAAAATAACCTTTCCTTCTTGTATCATTTTGTAGACATAAGGCTTATCTAGGTTTTGTATGAACCTATAGGTTTTGATAGACTTATCAAACCTAATGTTCCAAGACCTAGATGCTTGCTTAAGTCCATAAATGGACCTTTGCAACTTGCATATCTTATGCTCATTGCCTGGCTCAACAACCTTCTGGTTGGGTCATATAAATGGTCTCCTCAAGATCCCCATTAAGAAATGCAGTCTTGACGTCCATTTGCCATATTTCATAATCGAAATAGGCTGCTATGGCCAAAAGAATCCCGATGGACTTAAGCATGAAAAATGGAGAAAAAGTCTCCTCATAGTCTATACCCTCTTTTTGAGTTACCAATCTAGCTTTAAAGGTCTCTACCTTTCCATCTGATCCTCTTTTCCTTTTATACATCCATTTACACCCTATGGCTTTTATACCTGGTGGTAGATCTACAAGGATCCAGACATCATTCGCATATATGGAATCTATTTCCGATTCCATTTTCTTGAGCCATTTTTCTGCATCAACATCATTAATAGCCTAAGTATATGTAATGGGATCTGTTTCTTCTTGATTTGAGATGACAATTAAGACTTCTCCTAGACCTAGATACCTATTTGGCTATCTCACAACCCTCTCACTACGTCTAGGCACTACTTGATGTTCAGGTTGCACTTTAGATTTAACTCTTAAATCCATTTCGACATCTTGTTCTATTATATCCATATCAATTTTTGAATTGGATGAAATAGATAACTCCTTTAGCACTACTTCACTTCTTCCTTTATAATTTCTCACAAATTCTTCCTCTAAGAAGGTCACATTTATCGACACAAATACTTTCCTATCCTGAGGACTATAAAAATTGTACCCTCGAGTACTCATAGGATATCCTAGAAACAAACATACTTTTAACCTTAGTTCCATCTTCATGGATTCAGGCTTTAGAACATAGGCTGGGCAGCCCCAAGTCCTCAAGTGCCGCAATGAAGGCACTCATCCAGTCCATGACTCCCTAGGTGTTTTAGGCACCGATTTGGATAGAGTAAAGTTGAGAAGATATGTTGCCGTTTGTATGGCATATCCCCAGATGATTCTAGAAGGCTAGCATAGGACATCAATGATTTTACCATTTCCAATAGAGTTATATTCCTCCTCTCAGCTACATCATTTTGTTGAGGTGTTCGAGGAGATGACAAGTTGGAAACAATTCCATTTTCAATTAAATATTTTTGGAACTCTCTAGATAAGTACTCACCATCTCAATTAGATCGAAGTTGTTTTAATGGCTTGCCAAGCTACTTCTCAGCTTTAGCTTTGATTTTTTTGAACTTTTCAAAGGATTCACTCTTTTTATGCATCAAATACAAATAACCATATATTGAGTAATCATCTATAAAGGTTATGAAGTATTCATAACCTCCTCTAGCTTATACATTGATCGGCCCATACTCATCTGTGTGTACCAAGTCCAACGTAGATTCAGATCTGTTTCCTTTAGAAGGAAATGAGGCCTTGGTCATTTTTCCTTCAATACAAGATTCACAGGTGGGT
>JANQBM010000002.1:26526196-26544507 GCA_025594535.1 Erythroxylum domingense
TATTACTTATTAGGTTTGAGAGATATGTTTTGTTTTAGGTTTTAACTGGAGTGTATTTTTGACATTTCACCAACGTTTTTGGTTTTTGTCTCCGTCCTCTCATTTCCATGCCATAGTCATGGAAGTCACAAGAATTTAATGTCCCTGTCTCCGGAGTCGGGACAAAATTGGGTGGAGACAGTAACCAAACAGGTTGAGGGACAGAACTTTTGTGTCTATGTCATCCGTCTCCACCCTTGGAGACACTAACCAAACACTACGTTAAAGACGACCTCATCTTGTTCTTTAAAAGTAAAACCTATTTAGTTAAGATCCTTATAGCTACCTTGAATTCATTCAAAGTAATCTCAAGTCTATCTATGAATAGGGAAAAAAAAATTTTAATTGTCTAATTGGGTGCATTGGAAATATCAAACTTGATTAGCTCCATTATTGGTTTGAAATTGATTAAGCCTCCAATCACTTATCTAGGAGACCTAATATCCTCTAAAAGGCCAACCTATGTTAAGTTTTAGTCATTAATAAAAAAAAAGGTTAAAAAAAGGACTTCTAAATAGAGCATTATGAACTTATCCTTCACTGGTAGAATTTAATTAATAAACTTAGTGATTAACAACTTAAATATATATTAGCCTACCCATTTATTGATATCTAATAATGTTTTCAAACTATAGGAAAAATATTTGAGACAATTCTTATAGGTTAGAGATACCGCTAAACATGCTCTAGTAAATGTAAAATGGTATGAGCTATGCCTACCTAAGCAAAAAAGGGAGACTTAGAGTTATTCTAATAAAAATCACCAACAAAACTCTTTATTAAAAGGATTTAGAGGCTAGTTAGCTTTATGGGTCAAATGAATTCATGTATATGACTTAAAGAAGGAAAGCTTTAGAGTATCCAACTAAAACATAGTTACTTATGGACTTTAGTAAACATCCTAAAGCTAAGGGAAAGTGTAAGGTTAAAATTCCTCACCAAAATAAGTAACGAGGAATCATCCTTTTTCTGCTATGACAAATGGTTAATAATGGGAATCCTGAGTATAATCTCTAAGCTATCTCCTTTAAAGAATTTAATACCAAGTAATGCATAATGGGATAGGTTTTGAGGAATTCTTAGACATACTTGAATCAGGTGCTTAGATCTTATCTTATCAAGTAGATTTTTAGCTATAACCTCAACCTAAATTAAGATGATGTAACAATTTGAAAAAAAACACTCCTTTGGTATATTCTCCAACTATCTTGTAGAAATCTTCTTAAGAACTCAGCCCAAAAGCCTAATTGTTGTCACCTAGTGTTGTTCAAGCAAGCCAATTATATGGCTTTCTTTTACTCATTGGCTAGCCTTCAAGAATAGACTAAGAACCTTTGATAGATTGAAGAACTTACTCCATATCTCTAAAACTTGTGTTTTATGAAATGTGGAAGTTGAAAAAAATATCACCTTTTTCTTTCAAATACAGATAATCCCATTCAATCTCGAAATAAGTTTAGGAATTATACGATAGGAGTGCATCACAAAACAACATAGCAGATATAGATAACTAGTTCTTTAAAAGACTTGGTATAAAGAGGGAGGAGCTTATATTATAGAAAATAACATCTATAAAATGTATTATATTCCTTATACACTAAAAGGAATAGAAGAATATTTAAAAATACTACTCTTTAGGAAAAATACCCTTTTATAAAACCTATGTCATAGCACTAGGCCACAATGAATTACACATGGATTACATAAAAATTGTAGTCAAACCCTGGTCACCAGGTGGTCACTGCTATTGTAAGATTGATACTAATCCATTATTAGCTAGACTATAACGAAGAATATCTCCAAATGATACTCAAATACTATAAACCATATGCAAATTAAGTGAAGTAAGTCTTGTTTTCTTAGAAGCTAATGTTATCTTGATCATATGGGTTAGTTACCTGTCTTTTCACTTTATATTTATCAATCAGATTCTTTAATTTTTTTAAAAAAGATAAAATTTTTCTTTTCTATATATATAAGTAATTAGTATTTTATTGATAAGTAAAAGTTATATATGTAATTGAGTTCTTAAATTTTTCAAAAAATAAATGAATTTTATTATCTCAAGTAAAGCTTTTACAACATTACAATGACTCAATCATAGCTAGCACTATTAAAACAAGATGAAACCTAAAGATCCCATAAATTCCTCAGTTTGGTACTAGTATTTAGATGATCATCATGAGCTAAGAGGATTTCTTTATTCCAGTTCATGATTTTATCAGTTAGGATGTGTTTAGAACCTCCTTTTTTTCTGTAGCCTGAAGTTCCTTTGTTTCCTAATTACATTGATGGAGCATGTAAAATCTCTTTTTATAATGATTCCATCCTATTGACTGATTAAATTGATTAATAACCCAATCTAGTATATGTTCCCATTCTCTTTGAGTAGGATACTTCCATTAATTTTTGCACTTTAGTCCAAATGACTTGAGACTAGCTACATTGGAAAAAGAGATGGCTCCTTAATTCAGGTCATTCCTTATACAACAGATAGGTAGGGTCAATATTTCTAATCCATTTATCCTTGCTCATGAGTCTATGTTTGATCACTAACCAGTAGATCACAGAAGCTTCAGAGGAAAGATTTTTGGTCCAAACTAGGTCAAACCAGGATATCTTGATTAAGTATGCTATCAATACTTGAAGATAAGAAGACTTATTGAATTTTTTAGGGCTATGTCCCTTCCAAATAATTGTATCTTCATTGTAGGATAGAGAGTGCTGAGGTAGAAAGTTTGTAATAGTGTTGAACCCGTTAAAGTTGCACCATCATCTACCATTTTGAATGATGGTATTAAACTTGGCCTTTAATAGAATCCTGGTGATTTAGCATAATTCTCATGTATAGAGGACTTAATTTTTTCTAGTTTCCAAACCAAAACTAAGTCCTTTTCTCATTCTTCACTTGATATTTGAACCAGGATAAATCAATTCCCTCATTCTTAAAATATGAACCAGGATCCATGATTGTTCCTTACTGGTACTTAACTACAAAAAACTTATGTATTTTAAATAGTATTCATTGATCCATTTGGACCAAAGTGTTTCCATGTCATTGAAAAGTCTCCACACTCTCGTTGCGAAAAGCACCTTTTGTTACTAATCCTAGCACCCTTCTTATTTAGGTAAACATAATTCATCCCTTGTTAATTTTCCCCTTTAAAATTTTCCACCTTGCTTGGCTAAAGGCCTATCTCCATCTCCCATCAAAGTAGAATTAACATTCCAAGTCATCCTATTCGCCATCCAATTGAGTCCCAGTTTGGGGTAAAGGAAGGCCCCATCTGTTTTAGGTGATCTATATATTCATTTCAAAAAACTTAATTCTAGACTTAAATGATTACAACTGAGGGATGTAACTAAAATACTTTGGCTTATCAATGGTGATAAGGACTCCAAGGTATTTGAGTAGAGGTTAATGAATTTGTAATCTAAAGATTCTACTTAAAGCTTTTGCTTTTTTGAATGTTAGATGATACATAGATGCTGTTGATAATATTGAGTCCTGATATTTTAGAGAACTCCTTTACAATTCTCATAGTGAGATTAAAAGTATATATATCAACACCATAACATATCATTAAGTCATCTGCAATAACCAATTGGCTAATCTTCAGTCCTTTGCATTTATAATGATAGACAAATATGTCATTGTCATAGATGAGGCATTGGATTAACCTAGATAAGGCTTTAATTACTATGGTAAATAGATAGAGGGAAAGTGGACCACCTATCTTATGCCCTTGGAATTTCTAAATATATTGGTTGATTCCCACTGATTAATGAGTTGAATAATACTGGGAAATGCATTCTTTTATTTAATACAAAAATTAATCTAGATAACCAAAAACTTGTAGGCATTTAATGATGAAATCCTATTTGATGGTGTCAAAAGCATTAAAGAAATAAATCTTTAGTACACAACTCTTTCTATGCCTTATTATAGTACAATCTTTCATTTATTCCTAGACTAACATTATGTTGCCACCGATTGACCTCCCAACTACGAAATATCCTTATGCGATTAATCAAATCCTTAAGTGGATTATTGAGTCTACCTACAATGATTTTGGAGATAACCTTGTATGTAGTATTGCAATAAGATATTGGGTGAAAATCCATCATTGAACAAGGGTTTAAACATTTTGAATTAGACAAAATTAGGTTCTATTCAATTATTTAAGAATCTTTATAGTGAAGAAGAATTCTTGGATAGTTTTTACCAAAAATCTTCCTGTGGTGCTCTAAGTATCTTAGAAAAAGAGTGCACTATATCTATCAGGTCCTAGTGCTTTAGAAGGTTCAATCTAAACAAAATGTGCTTGATTTCTTGCTCAGAGATAGGCTTAATTAGAAGGTTATTCATTTCCTAACAGACACTCTCTTTAATAGCCCAAGGAATATTCCTAAAGATTTCATACATATTTAAGTCAATTCTCATCAATTTCTTAGAGCAATCTAGTGTAATATTCTCCATCTCATTTTGATTTATAGATTTGTTCCCATTTTCATCTTGCAACATTGATATTTTGTTCTTGTTTCTATGGGCTAGAATAGAGTTATGAAAGAACTTGGTGTTAGCATCACCTTTTTTGAGCCACCGAATTCTTTCCTTTTACCTCAAGATGGAGCTACGTATAGAAAGTGTTGAGTTATATTTATTTAGTTTGACATATTTAAGAGATCTTAATGTCTGATTATATACATTATTAGAGTAAATGATAGCTTTAACACCTACCAAATATGAATGAAATTTTCTAAAGAAAAAATAATTTTTTCTCTATTATGAAATAATTGAGTATAGTTCTCCATTTATGTTGAAATTCTTTCTAAAATCATCAATCATAACATAAGAGTGGAGGACGAATTTAAATTCCATAGGAAGTGTGACCAAATGCAAATACCCTAAATTTTACTTATAACCATCTCTTGTTATTTTGTGGATCTAATGCAAGATTTGCCTTATGTCTTATGAATTATGAATGACTTTCTCTGAGTAGTTAATATTATAATAACCGTAAGTACATGATATAGCTATAGATAGTATCAGTAAGTACGATTCGATCCTATGAGGACAACGAATTCTAGTAGTTATTGTTATTCTATTATCTAATCTACAATTGGATTGTGGTTTTTGCATTTAAGAAAGTAAATTAAACAAAGAAAATAAATAGGTGGCACAATTAAAGTAGAGAATTACAAAAGTACTTAGTTAATTTCTGAAAACAATAATTAGTATCTAGGTTTCTAATCCCCCTAACCATCAACAAGTTGATCTTTTATTATGCAATTGTTTTGTTGATTTATTGGATCATGGAGACTCCTATGTTATGCTAATAGCTGACCTTGAGTTCACTAACAACTAATCCTAAGGTTTCCTGTCGAATTACTCAGGTTAAAGTTTATAGGATTGCTTTATCGTTTTATGAGTCCTTCTATTAGGTTTAACCATAATCTAGAAGGTTTATGTCATCCTATCTCTAGGGTTGTAATAAAATCTTTCCAATTATCATAGATCTATTTATCAATAGGATTTATTAATCTCTACATATAAAATCAAATTATGATATAATATGCCAGACTACTAAAACATAAATAAAACAAGTAATTGGATTGCAACAAATCAATGAATCAATTGCATTAATAAAAGAGTCAACATATGTTAAGGTATCAAAATAGGGTTCATCTAACCTAAATACTAATGAAATATTTAGTTACACATTGACAAATATGAAATCAAACATACATAAATAGAAAGATGAATTGAAAACAACATAATCATAATTCTAAACCTCCCTGATTGTCTTCTATTGAGTATTCTTGAGATATAGAAGTCTAATCTTGTATTTCAATGGATCTGGTGATAAAATCTTTGCATTTCCCGCTCCTCTTACTTATAATCGCACCTAAAGTCACCTATGAGAAGTTCAGAACATCTCCTTTCATCTTCCTCCCTCAATTGCCTCTAAAAAGTGTCTTTTATATTGAATTATAGGGTTTTGGTAGATGTATGATCTTGTGCACGACCATGCATCAAATCTTGCATAACAAAATTCTCTGAATATCGTGAAACTGCATGGCTTGGGAGACACACATTGGCAGTTGCATAGCTGTGCGTCGAATATTCATTTTATGCCATTTTTTCATTTGAATTATTCTCCTTTAAGTCTATGAAGTTAATTATAATCTATACACACTTGGAGCGAATTAAGTACCAAATATATAAGAAAAGTATAAAATATCAAGCAAAATACATCAAATATGGGGGTAAAAATATGCTCAATTATTCATTTATAAAATATTCCCACACTTAAGCTTTTACTTGTCCTCAAACAAATTATAATCAAAATTATAAATATATAACATTAATCTGTCATCAATTTTAATATGTCCATTCATACAATAAATCATCATATCATATTGAATCAAATTAACATACAATTAGATTCAAGTTATCCTAAAATTAACTTCCTAAGTAATATTAATAGTAATTATATCAACAATCGTATTGAAATCAAAAGCATATATCTTTAAACCCTCACAAAGATTTCACTCAATGTACTCAAGTGTTTAGGGTGAAAAGTATCAAAACTCTCAACCAATGCATAGTAGAACTCTTACCATAAGCTTGCAATAAAATCACGTCTCCACCACTTATGTATAAACTAGAAACAAAAATCCAAAGGTCTTTATAAAGTTGTAACGAGGTTGAGGTATGGTATGATAGGGATAATAAAAAGGGTTAAATTGAAGGAAATTTACTACACAATACATTCTATGACTTGTTTACAAATACAAATGGTTCCTTTTAATGCAACTTTATTGGTACCATAAACTTATTCACGATTTTGCTCCTTTTTTTATTTTCTTAAATCACAATATTCCGTACCATAATAATAAACATACTGGAGCTTTAAAAAATTTCAAGTCTCAATAAGTAAACAACTAGTTAAATCAATGAAAGTGGCTAAGGCTCAACTTAGTTATTCTTAAAGGTAAATTTAAGGGTGTGGTAATTTTCAAAGAAATAGGCTTAAACATATTGTTTAATATAAGTTCCTTCATGTCGATGTTTCTAATTTAACAAATATGGTCTCAATATGTATAATAAAAGCAAGTTCTAGAATAATCCTACTACACATTGAAAACAAACATGAAAAAATAACAAGAGCTTAAAAATTTTAAAATTTTTTGCTCTTTTAGGATCAAAAGCTCATAAAAAAGTTGGTTATTATGTGTGTAGATAATATGCAATATCATTCAACTTGATCATCTCAATGGTACTAAAAATATGACGTAGAAAACTAATTTTTTCTAACCATCATCCTTTTGCATACCAATTCAATCAATAATCAACAACGAAACATAGTATTGATGGACAGATTTCAACCAATTCACAATATCAGTTAATAAGATTCATAATGAAGATTATAATAAACTTTAAAAATCATTAAAATTAATAAGATTGAAAAAAATCTCTAAAAATTCATTAAACCCATCCCCACACTTAAAGTTGTACATTGTCCCCAATGTACAAAATATAAGTATAAGTAAAAGTGAGAGAGTTTTTTGGTACTTTCCTGATTATGATGATTCCTTGATTTCAGATCCATCCAATAGTGAACTACATCCTTGCAAAATATAGGAAAAAAGGATAACAAGAACCAAGAAATAGAGATAAAATAAAATAACATGAAATAAAATCCTATACTAATAGACAAAATAAAATAAAAAATGAAATAAAATTGAAACTTATCCAAATTCATGGGTTGCCTCCCATGTCATGCTTGTTTAATATTAGTAGCTCGATTTACCCTTTATGTTGAACTTCATCCTAAATCAATAATGAGTGGCTTGCTTCCATCCATTTCTAAAAAGGATAAAAAGAACCAAGAAATAGAGATAACATAAAATAACATGAAATAAAATCCTATACTAACAGATGAAATAAAATCAAAACGAAATAAAACTAAACTTATCCTAATTCATGGGTTGCCTCCCATGTCATGCTTGTTTAATATCATTAGCTCGGTGTACCCTTCATGCTAAACTTCATCCTGAATCAATAATGAGTGGCTTGCTTCCATCCATTTCTTTGGGTAAAGGTTTCATAGCTTATAAGTAAGCCACCTATTGTAAGATAATAATAAGGGCATAATTGATTAAGTTAGTAAAACCAATTAATTACAGTAATGCCCATTTTAATGAAAAACTATTAATAATATAAGGAATAACAGAACTCCTTGTATCATCGATTGGCTCAAATATTTTGTCTTAGAGGAAATGGAAACCATCCATATAGAAGGTCACTATCAACACCTTATCAGTAGTTTCCTTACTTGGTTCCTCTGCCAGTTCTTCCTACCTACCTGTGTCCACTCTTGTTCTTCTTCACGGACAAAGGTTTCTAACTCATCTTCTTCAATTACCTTCTGCCACTCCTCTAATTTCCCTTTTTAGATGGAGGCTTCTTCAGAAGGCTCTTCTTGGAATGTCTCTTCATTTATGAACCCAATCGTCATCTTTTCTTCACTTTGTAGTGTTAATAGGTTCAAATAGTATTCTACGTTATAATCAAGATATTCAGGTGAAAAAACTCTTTTTTTGAATTTGTGTAGGCTAGCTTTAAATTCGGTAAGGTATTCCATTATGTTATTCGTAACATTTCCTTTTTCTTTTTCTTCTTCTTCTCTTGGGAGCTCGTTTCCATTCCTAAGGAGATTGTCATTTCATGTTCTTTAGGATTTGTTTCAGTAGTACCAGGCAAACTCCTTTGTAGAACTTCAAATAGAACCTCCACTAGCTGGTCTATCCGATTCACTAATTTTGATACGAGCATCTATTTTTTGATGCCTCATCATTGATTCTTAAATGAAATCGGTCATCATATCTTCCAAGGTTGGCTCGTTAACTGGAGATGCTTGGTACTGTAAATATCCAACTGGAGCATCATTGTCCCATCCATAGGCTTAAGAGTTAATCCATTATTATAGTTGTTCTCGTATAGTGCACCTTGAGGTTAGTTGTACATGCTCAGTTGCTCCCATATATATGCTGGTGTCCGAAATTCATGATTATAGTGAAAACTCCCTCCAATATGGCGATATAGCCTAGATATCAGTTGAGTTTCTAAAAACATGTGAGAACACCTCCCTCTCCTATAAAGAGATGATATGTATTACGAAGGCATATTCTAGCTCCCATAAAAGTACTGTCTGTTCCATCCTTTTATTATGAGTTGTGGCTATGATAATGAATTTTAAATCCTACAATAACCTATAAACTTAAGATCAAGTAAAGAAGTTCAAAAGGTAATTAATGACAAAACCACAATTATAATAAAATATAATAAGAAATAAATATAAAAGATTAATTAAATAAAAGAAAATATAAACAAAAATAAACCAAAATAACATAAAGAAAAATGACTAGAGTAATAAAATAGAGATTTTCCTAATATCACAATCCTCGAAAATAGCGACAAAAACTCAATTGAATTTTTTTGAGTAGTTAATATTAAAATAATCGTAAGTGCTTGGCGTAGCTGTAGCTAGTATCGACAAGTGCGAGTCGATTCCACCAGGACAATGAGTACTAGTAGTTACTGATATTCTATTATCTAATCTACGAATGGATTATGGTTTTTGAATTTAAGAAAGTAAAATTAAGCAAAGAAAATAAATGGGTAGCACAATTAAAGTGGGGAATTATAAAAGCACTTAGTAAATTACTGAAATTTGTAATTAATATCTAGGTTTTGAATCCCCCCACAACCTTTAATAGATTGATCTTTTATTATGCAATTGTTTTGTTGATTTATTGGACTGTGGAGACTTCTATGGTATGCTAATATATGATCTTAAGTTTACTAACAACTAATCCTAAGGTTGCCAATCGAATAACTTAGGTTAAAGTTTATAGGATTGCTTTATCATTTTATTAGTCCATCTATTAGGTTTGACCCTACTCTAGAAGATTTATATCATCCTATCTCTAGGGTTGCAATCAACTTTTTCCAATTATCGTATATCTATTCATCAATAGGATTTCTTAATCCCTACGTATGAAATCATATTATGATCTAATATTTCGGACTACTAGTGTAACACCCCACTACCATAAATTACATACCGGAACACCCAGTGGACATTCTAGTATATAATCTATAATAATTGCATGTTAGAGCAAACGTATATCCAACTTAATCATGGCATCAACTATTATACATAAAAGTGAACAAATTATAAAATCAAACTACATTCTTCATTTCATTTCATAAAAACCAAATTGACATTATAGCTTTACAAAACCATCCAAATATATACAATATCAAACCCTATATATAGCACACTGCTTGAAAGAGAATTTGTGCAAAAACTACTAACTACTCCTTCAGTCTTAGCTGACCGATCTTTGAGCCATTTCTGAAAAAAGTACAAGAATTATTCTTCTCATAGAGTCTGTCTATCTCTAATGTCCTCTCTCGGACCTGAAATATCAACGTTGTAATTTTGGTGAGTTTTGCGAACTCAATGATGTAACCATCCTCGATGGTTCACCCAATTCATGCCACATATCAAATCATATAAGCACATAATTCACAACTTTCCATTTAATATTTGCATCATATATCATATATTTCACTTATCCCAATCTCATTTAATGACATAACCACATTCCAATTTAATCAGTCAATCACACTTAATAGGTGTATATGCAATGTTCATGTGACCTACTTTCAATTATTATGTTGCTGTGATTGAGTGCTTAAACTGTCCCGTATCTATTGTGAATACCAGGTTCATTAATATTGTCCCTTACCCGTAGTGGATACAGGGCTCATTGTACATATTGAGCTTTTGGCTCTATATCACATTCCGAAGCTTTAAGCTCATATTCGGTGGCTACTTATGTCACAACTATCTTTATCTGATCATGCATTCATGTATGAAATGCATCACAATAATATTCAATCATTCCCATTCGAACACATTTTCCATCTCATTCGTATTTATCATATTCAATCAATCATTCACAATTTAAATCACAATTATCATAAGACCTTAGTCCGGCTTTTAACAAACATGTTGAGTAAACACATACTCAGTCCAAATTCATATTCAAGGAACATTTCAATATCACATTCATCAATCAATACCTCGGACCTTCATGTCTGGAATCAGTACAATCAAATTCACATTCAAATCACAAACACTCCCAATATAGTCCCGAATATCAAACTCCTCGAATAATCAATTTTTTGGAATCATCAATGTCACAATCATATCAATATAAATTGCTCAAAAAAGCTATTGCCTTGAAGTTCCGGCAATGTTTGGGTGATGGCGCTCACTGTGCTCCTCTATAACATATAATACATACACATATCAAATTTTGCACAATTATGAATTCATTTATGCACATTCATGTATACTGAATACGTACAATGCATATTCATGACAAATTACAAGTTCCTTAACATTATTCTTGTCACAAAACTCATTCATATATTAATACACAATTAATCAATTCAGATTTGTCTAAAAAAACATACTTTTGGGTCCACTTTGCATGATTATTATCATCAAGAAATTGAAGTAATTTGATAACACTTTCTTCTAGAAATTTTTTCTCCCATGTCTTAAGTTTCTAATGACACCAAGATCATCCAATTTGATTAATTATTCTATGAGTTATGCTCATAATACTACAGGCTGAGTACATATAAAACTTTGGCTTGTACATGATTATGCTGTCAAATTTTACAACTCATATCTCTCAACTCACATATCCAAAAATTACGAACTTTATACCAATTAAAAGCTAAGAGAATAATGTACAACTTTTGTTAAGACACCTTTTTCTAATTTGGCCTCTATCAATACAGTTTATTCAATAAACACAGGACATTATTTCTGTCTAGGGTAGTTCTACAGCCTCAGTCAAGCTCAATTTCAAGCCAGATTTTGAAATACTTAGAGACAGAATTAAAAGTAGAATTCTTCAAGAAAATTGTAACCAATTGTCTCTAATTTAATCTTAATTAAGAATCAAATCATTTAGAAATCTACAGATCAAAATATAGTCAAAATTCCGAAACATCATCAGTGAAATCATTCCAGTTCACAATATTCCAGCACACTCATATTTTCATCCTAAATTTATCACTCAATATTTTTTGAATGGATTCATATGTCCAAAAATATTGGTGGAGATGAAGAAAAATGTGTTATGAGTCTACTGGTTCAAGTCTCATGTCATTTGGATGTCAGGAGAAGAAGTTATAACAAAAAGAACAAAAGATGTTCAGAAAAAACACTACAGTTAACATATTCCAGCAATTCTTCTTCACCAATATCACATGCATTTCAGTCCAGCTCAAACATCATTCTTATATCATTTGACATGACATAAAACTCAGATTTTTACTTACTTATTAGGCTTCCAATCCAACGCAAAACTTCAAATTGAACCAAGTCTCCATGCAAGCAAAATCAACACAAACTTATGGTGAAAGTAAGGTGATTTTCGGACAGCAATATGAAGATCATAATCAGCTGGTTTTCTTGGCAATTTGGTAAAGGATTTAGGTGTGATTTTCGTGCAGCACTTGAGCTAGGGTTAAGAACAAAATGTAGAGAACAGTTGGAGCAATTTCAGCGGAGAAAGGTGAGGGAAACAACAGAAACTTTGCTGCTGAAATTTGCTCCATCATCATGCTAGGTGTCAACTTGTAAACTCACCATATGTCTTAAGGCATGCTAGCCATTTGTTCGACAATTATGCTGCCACTACTCCACTCATTATGTTGCCATTTTTCACCCTTTAATCAGCCCACATGTCACTTTAATATTGGTCCACATGTCACATAATAATTGGTCCATTTGTCACTCCATTATTAGTCCATTTGTCAATTAATTCCTAATCCAATTGTCACTCTTTTAACTATGCCAAATGTCACTCAATTTTGAGTTTAGTCATCCTAATTTTTCATGGCTCAATTAGTCTTGCCACTAGGCATTTTTTCTAGTCCAAAAATACCCCACATTTTCAGCAATGTCGAAATGTCCGAAATGTCACCAAAAATGTGAAATTAATTCTAATACACACCAATTCAAATTTCAAGACAAATAATCCACAATTCACATTTTTAATCACATTAAAAATCACTTATACCCGGAAAATGTCAATGAATGCATGTATAACCATATTAATATGCAAAAATCAATATTCTCGTGTATGTGTATGCCACATTATGCATAAGTATGAATCATACTTCCTAATTTCTTAATAACCTCTTATAAGCACTATTTTAACCTTATCCTAAGTAACAGGATGTTACAACTAGAATATAAATAAAACAAGTAATTGGATCGTAACAAATCAATCAATCAATGGAATTAATAAAAGAGTTATCATATGTTAAGGTATCAAAATAGGTTCATCTAACCTAAATACTAATGAAATATTTAGTTATACATTGGCAAATACAAAATCAAACATACATAAATAGAAAGACGAATTGAAGACAATAGAATCATACTTCTAAATCTCCCTGATTGTCTTCTATCGAATATTCTCACCATGTAGAGGTCTGATCTTTTATTCCAATGGATCTGTCGATAAAATCTTTGCGTTTCCTACTCCTCTAACTTACAATCACACCCAAAGATTCCCCTTCAATTGCCTCTAAAAAGTGTCTTTTATATTGAATTCTAGGGTATCGGTAGATGCATAGTTTTGTGCACGATTGTGTTCATAACAAAATTCTCTTAATATTATAAAACTGCAAGACATGGGAGATATGCATGGGTAGATGCACAATCGTGCATATAGATTATAACTACCTCATAGACTTAAAGGAGAAGAATTTAAACGAAAACACAACATAAGATGAACAAAAGGGATGTTGTCGTGTTTTTAATTGAATTCTTCTCCTTTAAGTCTATGAAGGCAATTATAATCTGTTTACACACTTGGAGCAAATTATGTACCAAATATACAACAAAAGTATAAAATATCATGAAAAATACATCAAATATTGTCCATCTATCAAATTCCCTCAAGGAATTCAACAAGCTTTTGAGGTTGTGCATCAATAGGGAGAAAAGCTACCTGATGGTTTCAAGTGATGCTATACATTGTTCTTAGGAGCTTATAAGAATTTCAAGTCTTAACACTCAAATCCCCTCCTTTTACATACCTAGATATACCAATTACCTCAAAGGGGATCTCCTATTTAGATTATTGGCCTCTTTTTGATATGATAAGAAGAAGAATTGGGAATCAGAGCTATAAGCATCTATCTTATCCATGCAAATTAAATTTAATTATTTCTATACTTAACGACTTATATATTGTTTATCCCATATTATTATTCCAAAGAAGCATACAAAGATATTGAAAATTTATTTAGGAACTTCCTTTAGATAGGTGATAAAAATAAGAAACATTATGGTAAGGTATGTTGGGAGAATATTTATTTTCCAAAGAATGAAGGGGGGTTAGGAATTCAATGTATTCAAGTGGTGAATAAGATATTAATAGCAAAGAGTGTATAAAGAATCATCAATGATAAGCAATCATTATGGGTCAAATGGATCCATAGACACTACTTTAGGGATAAGAACTTACGAACACTTAAGGCTAGGTAAGATTTACCTTAAGAGCTAGCTATAAATATATAAAGTAATGGATAGCCTATAACTCTTAACCAAAATCAAGATTAGGAAGGGGTGAAGAACCTTGTTAAGGTTTGATAATTGGAGTGTTGTAGGTCCTCTACTGCTCCCTAAATACTCAGGTTTGAGGTTGTTTTATCCAATTAATGCTATATTCAATTCTTTAATCAATGGAAGCAATTAGTTCTACAATAGTAGGAGCAATGGAACTTTTTTTTGGTAGTTTCCATCATACCTACCTAATCCCAATCGGGAAGATATGGCCATATGGATGAGGAACTCTTTAAGTACATTCATTAATAAAACTTGTAAAAATATGTTTAGGCTAGAGTCAATTGGTTTAAACTTGTTTAGAGTAAGTATCTTTCTCCAAAAATTTCATTTATCTTCTGGTTAGCAATAAAGGAAAGTTTGTTCACTTTTGATTAACCACTAAATGGGGGTTGTATGTCTCGAGGGAGAATATGATCTAAGTTAGGAACTTTTACTTGTCTAAGAATCTAGAGGTATTCATTAAAACAAAGAAAATTGAATATAAGAAAGTATTGGGAGAAACCTAGCCTAAATATAGTTATTTCTTTGATTGATATATTCTTAATCATTGTTTCAACTTAGTGTTTAGATTTGTTATTTTCATATTTAATCATCTATAATCATTATTCTAGCTTTTTAATTTTGTGAATAATGGTTAGTTAAGTAATAGTCCTCATGGGATTAGCTTGTACTTGCTTATGCTACCTATAGTTATGTCATGCATTTACAGAAACAAACAATTAGCTATATTCAAAAATGTTCTTCTTTAAAAAAATTGGCATAGGTTAGAAGAATATTCATCATTCTTATCAATAATATAAAGTCAGCAAGGAATACCTACTCGTTAATCTATATAAGAACATTCTCAAACACTATATCAGAGTATGCATTATTTTGATTAGTCAATTGAATAATAACACTTGTTTCATTTAAAGGTCTTAGATTTAATGAAGTATACATAGCCAATGACGTAACATTAATAGAGGATTTGAAATCTAGGATAGGTATCTAATAGTGGTGTTACCTATCTTATAAGAAAAATATACCTAGACCTTTTCAATTGGATGAGTTTTTTTTATCAAAAACTACTAAGACATTCTATCTCATCCTTATTTTCTAATCACCCTTTAGTTTCAACTTATTAGTAGATAACTCCTTTATATATTTTTTTGCACTTTGGTAACTGACAGATAACTTCTTGATGACAAAGGAAACTGACAGATAACTTCTTGATGACAAAGGAAACTGACAGATAACTTCTTGAAGTGCTCCTAATACTCATATAGGTACTCTCACTATGTTTCCTTACCCTATAGATTTCCTTTTGAGCAGTCGTCATTGAAGTCGAAAAACACCTCTCCAAAAATATTTTTATCATCTCATTCACTAGGGCAATATTTATTAAAGGTAAGTAATAAAGATAGTTCTTTGCTACATCTTTCAATAAGAAGGGGAAAGCTCTAATATTGCTTTGGTCTTCCATCACTCCCATCGTACTTATACACTCCACATGGAGTTCCATTAAGTGCTTATATGGATCTTTACCTAAAAAACCTTAGTGATAAATTGTTCTAAACTTTAATTCAAAGGTGGTATTTATCTCTAAAGTAGAGAATATTATATAGAGGAGTTATTGATTTAAATTAAGGTTTGTTAGCTCCTTCAAATTTCTATATTTAGTTATAACTTTTTTTAGATTTTTATTTTGCTTCTTTTCTTAACCTACTCAAAGTTCTTTCTATTTTTGGATTAAAATGTGAATTAACTTAATTAAAGAATTGAGCACTAGGCGTGGAAAGTTAATAAATAGAAGATCAGTAACAAATAAGGAAAAACAAAAGAAACAAGAATAAAAACACAAAAATAGCTAGAATAACTCACTTAAAATAGAGCTAAAATTAGGTGTTTTTCATGTGCTTTAAAGATTAATACCTTACTCTCTACATTTATATATTAATGGAGGTAAGGGTCATTTACATAGAGAGTACCTAGCCATGCTTTGGTTTTAACAAATAAAAACAAATAAAGGTTGATTATAATAAAGCAATATATAAAAATATATTTAAGAAATAGTGCAAATTTGATATTTGATGAAATCAATAGAAAACAAACCTTACTTTAGTCCACTCACACCTTGGTGGTTATATACTGATAATCAATATAAGATAGATAAATTTGTATTTTGATTATTCATTGTTAGAATCAATTATTATATCTTCTTAATTATATTTAAATAGAAAGAATCCGTAGTCCAATTAACCTTAACCATTTAATGGCCTTAAGAACAATGCCTAAGATTAAATCATATAGTGGCACTAAGAATTAAAAAGATCAATGAAATAAAATAAGATATAGCTTGCAAAGTTGTATCCATATCAGTAAATTATTCTCCTTAAGATTTAAGAATCCTCTTATATGACAATTCATTAAACCCTAGCTTCAAATATTAAAAGGATTAAACAATTATGGGTTTAATATCTAACCTACCAATATATTGAATAAAGTAATGTACAAATAGGCTTTCCTAGAAATTAATCAATACAATCATACATATGAACGTATAGAAAAAAATTAATCCTTAATATATAAAGTGAATAATAAAAAACAAATCAAATCTCACATTTTAATACATCTAAGGTTGCATTTTTCTTTAACTAAGTGTGGAGAATTAGCCTTGTAGACTAGGGACGAGAAACATGAATAAAAAATAAACATGGCTTTCCTTAAGATATTAGAAAAACTTAATACAAGAAGATATCTCAAAATTATGGTTTTGGCTCTTTAAATTAGGGGTATCATGTTATTTTTATGCAATGAGACATCATTTATGCCATGACTATGGACTAAACTGTGTTGATTCCTACATTTAATCCATATTGGAACATTAGTTAGCACATAAGCATGGGTCAAATTATGTTAAACTAAGAATTGTTATTTTCTTCAACATTTTCTTACAATCCTCTCCAAGTTTTGATAAATATCATCCCAATGCTCATGTCTTTTTTTATTGAAGTGTTGAAACTATCCACAATTTTCCATATAAGCACTTAACACTTACAATTTTTTCATAGAACAAAATATTTGCTACAAAAGGATTTTTTTTTAGTGAATGTGTCATAATCAATTTCTCCTTGTTTTTGAAAAGACGAAGAAACAAATTCTGTTTTCTCTCCTATTTACTACAGCGACGAAGAATCATTTAGGCATAAAATAGATGTAAAAGAATAAATATAAAAAAGGAAAACCATGTCATATTTTATTCCTATTAATAAGACCTAAGATTTCATACATAACATATAATAATGAGAATGATTGATATAAGAAATACTAAGCAAGTGATATTATTGTGGTTGTTAAGCTCATATTAAGAAATTATGCTATGGGGAGGATACATTATACTTATGATTCACATGGGAATTATTTTACTAGATGTTATAACTATGGTGATTTTGGATATATTGAAAGGTTTTAGGTTTTAAAGAGCACTTCACTAAATAGACCTAAAAAATGTAGGGTTGAGAAGAACTCTAAGACTAGCCCTCATGAACCCAAATA
>JANQBM010000002.1:26582746-26602874 GCA_025594535.1 Erythroxylum domingense
TCTCGTCATAAATTTGAATCATTTCGGGACAAGATGAATGTCACCAGCAGAGACATCATCTTGCGGGGGCGTAATACGAATAAATCACAACTCATCCCAAGCCATTCACCAACTCTACATTCTGTTATAACAAATCTCTGACATCCGTTATAACAATCGTGTATTCTAGCTCTCTCCATTTCTCTCTCTATTCTTGTACATACTATTAATACCACCTGTACACTCAAATGATGAACAACACAAATAGAGCATCATTTGTTTTTCATTCTCTCTAGTACATACGTTTACAAGCACATACAACAACCAAACCAAATGCATCAATACATGAAAGTTAACCAAGCTTGAAGCCATGCTATGTCATCAAAGGAGATGATGATATAGAACCATTTTTCCATTAGAGAAGTCATTAATTCGAAAACATGTGTGCCTTTGCCTGACCAACCGTGTTGAAATTTTTCAAGGTAACGAATGGACGAGATTAGATGTAACTGAAAGCTAACCATTTTGTTAATCTCATTTTAGTGGAGGATAGAAAAACAGATATAGGAACCGCACAACAAAAAAGGTACACAATTAAACCATCAAAATTGAAGATCTCTATTGCCTTTTCCAGATTTAATTACAGTAATCGATCCCTACCACAATTTTAATATATGCATAGCAATTCTTGTAAAACAACTAATGAATTATTTTTATAAAATAAATAAATCAAAATTTCATCACCTTCTGATGATATTGGCGTTGGAGGTGGAGGTGGAGGTGAAGGAGGGGGAACCTGCAGCGAAGGTGGTGGTGGCGCAAATGTTTGATTGTAAAATTGATAAAGTTCATATCGAAAGTTACAGCTCGGTGTCAATACTCTTCCTCCTCTCTTCCCGCTACAACAATTGGGAAGTTGGCCGATAGCTACCTGAAGACAACGGTTACAATTTCCCCCAGACAAGTCTGGTGTGCACTGGACGAGAGTGGAAAGATTTCCAAAATCAGTGCTATTTTGAGTGACAGCGAATCGTTTCGAACCTGAAGGAGCAGCAACAACTTCAGAGGCTGCTTGGTTCAAAGTGGTGTTCACCAGAGCATTAAAACGCGTCACTTCAGTGACGTTATGCACATTCCACATATATACAAGTGAGTCGTTCTGCTTGGTTACAATAGGTGAGTTGTCGTCAAAGGTGGTGAAGAAGTCATAATTTTCATAACGAAGGAGGCAATAGTCATACCACACAACGGCCGCCTTTTGGACAGGGCAACTTTGGATTATATTTCGACTGGCCGTGGCAACACAACGTCTACATTCCTCACTGCTAACATCACCACGGCAAAGGAAGAGGCCGTAGACGTCATCAGGGTTCCGCCCCGCCGAGGTGCTGTAGAATCCATCAAGATAAAAATATTGGGTGGAATTGGTAGATTTAGAAGAAAGTGAGGAGAGGAGGCTATTCAGATTGGCTCCGAAGGTGCTGTTACTGGTGAAATTTGACGAGTTATTGCAAATATGATAGAGGTATTCGGCTCCATGAGTGAAATTGCTTGAGATAAGCAAGGACAGTAGCAGGAACAATAGGAATTTGATGAGACATTCCATTATTGAGAAGACGAATCAAAGATGAGTGGTTTCCTCAGGTAGCAATTATTAAAGATCATCAACCTTATGAATTCATCGATGTTTACGAATTGATTTTCTGGTCTATGTTTCTTTTTTCTGACGATGAAATTAATGAGATGTATAGGCCAAAGGGGAGACGCTAATGGTGGAGGCTTTCTAAGTCAAGTCAACAGAGATATAAATCATCCCGCGCTGCGGTTGGAGAAGATGAAGACTACAAAACGGCGACATCCGAAATTCCAAACCAGTCCCTTTCTAAAATGAGTCCGTGTGGAATACGGAATCCACTGAGATTTTTATCAAGCTCAGGACAAAACATGCTAGTCTTCCTATGTGATCATGTCATGTTAGTTTACTTTGGACGAGCATCTGGCCTCTTGCTACCACAACGAGGAAAGAACATTCATACTTGATCGTAAAATTAACTTATATTTAATATTCTAAAAAACTTTAAATTAATTTTATATATAAAAAAATCTCATCGGAAGGATATTAATTTTAAATGATAGTAAAAGAAAAAAAAGTAATTTTTAAACATGAAATTAGACTTATAATTGTATCAAGTCATTACCGACTATCATATGCTCATAAACTATATGAAAAATAAGAAAAATAACTGGTAATTTAATCTTCTTTATTTAAAAATTTTATATCTATTTTTAAGTCATAATCTCTTGTTTTTCAAAAACTTCTATATTGATGTGAGAGTCCATCATTATCTTTTCATATATTTTTAATGCCATTAACACAATTTCTAACTCATTTGCACCAAAAAAATTTTAATTTCTTTGAAAAAAATTTCATTTCATTTTTTGCTAATTTCAAATTGTTATTTCATTATTCCATAATTATGGGTTTCATTTCTTTTAATCTTATTAATATCTGTTAATAAATAAATCAAGCTAGCCTTGCATGGAAGAAGATAGATACATGCACTTCATTAAATAGTAGCTAAAAAGTAAGTGGAAGAGACAGGAAACATCTTCATAAAATGGGAGCCGAAATCATCATGCAAGTAGAGAGAAGTAGCGAAATTTTTGAAGCAAGTTGAGAGGAGATAACTTCTTCCTTAAGCTTTCATATGATTGGACCAAAAATTGGTCCGATAAGATTGTTGCTTGTATAAGTAAAACTCTAGATTTTTTATTGTTTTTTGTTGCCTATAACAAAGTGTAATGAAGCCTTATGTATTGTAGGCATGTTTTAGGATTGAATATAAACTATACTCTTCTCTTCTCTCCCTCTCTTTTTTGTATGTGACTGTTATGTCATTTGATATCAAATTGGTATCAAAGCTAGTTAAAAAGTGAGAAATGGCAAACAGTTATAATATTGTACAATCAGGTCCCAAATTAGATAGTAAACTTGATTACAATTACTGGGAGATTTTAATGTCTACCCACCCCAAGGTTCACAATATTTGGAGTCTTGTTGATCCAGGCTTACAAGGAAGAGTTGATGAAAATGTTCAAAGGAAGGACCAGTTATCGTTATCCAAACTTCACCAAGAAGTAGATTATTCAGTTTTTGGCAAAATTGTTAATGTTAAAACTGCCAAAGAAGCATGGAGTATCTTGAAGCTGGCTTACAAAGGTATAGATAAAACTCAAAAATCCAAATTGCAATCCCTGCGTAGAGAATATGAGAGGTATGAAATTTTTGATTCAAAAACTATTGAACAATATTTTTATCATATTACTAATCTTATAAACAATATGAGATTGTATAGAGAGGATGTTTCAGATAGTAAGGTAGTGGAAAAGATTCTATACACCATG
Source organism: Erythroxylum domingense (assembly GCA_025594535.1). Lineage (NCBI taxonomy): Eukaryota > Viridiplantae > Streptophyta > Magnoliopsida > Malpighiales > Erythroxylaceae > Erythroxylum > Erythroxylum domingense. The sequence continues at coordinate 26,586,131 of JANQBM010000002.1, forward strand.
CTTATTAAATTTGACTATGTTGTGACTACAATACTAGGTTATGGTTTTAATAATAGAGGAAGAGGAGATTTCAAAGGAAAAGGTAGAAGATGTTTTGGAAGAAGACGTCGTGGGAATAATTTTAATCAGGGGAGAGAAAACAATTTCAAAACATTCACTCAAAGAAAAGGAGGAAATACTTTTAGGCCTACTAGTCAAGAAAGAGGTTGAGGTAATCAATATCAAGAGAGATGTAATTTTAATTACTTTAATTGTGGAAGGTATAGACATAAAGCTACTGATCATAGATCCAGATCTCATAACAACTATTAGGCTAATGTTGCAGAAAATTAGTACTAACATTTTGGTGAGAATTCTAATAATGTCGAAAGTTTATTTCTAGCAAGCAACTCTTTTGTGGAAGATGAAAATATATGATATTTAGATTCTGATTGTAGTAATCATATGTGTGGGAACAAGGAGTTATTTTCTTCTTTAGATGAAAATGTTCAGTCAATAGTTAAATTTCGAAATAATTAAGATGTTCCTATTTTAGGAAAAGGTAGAGTATCCATTGGGTTGAAGGATGGTTCTAAAATTTTTATCTTTGATGTTTTCTATGTTCCTGGTCTTCATCATAACTTACTGAGCGTGGGTCAATTATCAGAGAAAGGTTATAAAATGTATATTCATTATGATTTTTGCACCTTGATAGATAGGAGTGAAAGATTTATTACAAAGGTAAAGATGTCTTCTAACTGTCTATCCTCACTAAAAATTCATCATGAAAAAATTGGTTGCTTAAATTATGTGATACCTGATGCAAATTGGCTATAGCATATACGTTTTGGACATTTTCATTTTTTTTGGATTAAATTATCTATCAAGGAACGAGCTTATGTTTGGCTTACCTTTTGTGAATATTCCTAATCATGTATGTGAGACATGTGAGATGGGAGAAAAGCATAGGGATGTATTTTCAGTTAGAAAGTCCTATAGAGCAAATAAGCTACTGGAAATTATTCATTAAGATCTATATACTGTTGAAGTTCCATCCAATGTAGGTAATAAGTAATTTATTACTTTTATTGATGATTTTAGTAGAAAGGACAAGGTGTATTTTCTAAAGTAAAAATAATAATCTTGTGATGCGTTTAAATCATTTAAAGCATTGAAAAGAAAGTGGTTGTAGAATTAAAGCATTAAGAACATATAGAGGTCAAGAGTAACTTGCATGCATAAAAGTCTTTGAGCAATATGAAATTCAACATCAGTTGACCACCAAATACACGCCTTGACAGAATAAAGTAGCAGAAAGGAAGAACATAACTATTGTGGACACGGTAAGATGCATGTTAAGATCTAAACAATTGCCTAAATAATTTTGGGCAGAAGCTGTTGCTTGTGTAGTTTATATTTTAAACAGGTATTCAATAAAAAAAATTAATAACAAAACACCTGAGGAAGCTTGTAGCGAAAGGAAACCTTCCATTCAGCATCTCAAAGTTTTTGAGTGTATTGTTTATGCCTATGTACCAAATTAGTTGAGGAAGAAGCTAGATGACAAAGGTGAGAAATTTATTTTTATACACTATAATGCAAATTCAAAGGTTTATAAATTATACAATCCAAATATGAAAAAAGTGAATATTAGTATTGCTGTAACTTTTAATGAGGATGGATTATGGGACTGATATTCAACTTCCCAAAAAAGGCCAACGATAATTTCAGAAAGCTATGAAGAAGAAAATACTCACGCAAACTCAATATCTCAACCAGAGACATCTAGTAAACCTCAAAGACGTCGTCAGTTACCAGACATGTTGGAAGATAGGTATTGATAATGATCTATTTGATGAAGAGATTATCAATTTTGCTTTATTTGCAAATTGTGAACCAGTTAATTATGAGGAGGCATCAAATGACTTGAATGGAGGAAAACTATGGATAAAGAAATATAAGAAATATAAAGGAATGACATATGGGAATTAACAAATTTGCCCGCTGATAAAGAAACTAAAGGAGTAAAATGGGTGTACAAGATAGAGTACAAGCTTAATGGTGAGATTGATCGGTTTAAAGATAGATTGGTTAGAAAAGGATATAAGAAAAAACTAGATATTGATTACTTTGAAGTATTTGCTCCTGTTACGAGATTGGGTACTATTCACATTATTACCTCTCTCTTAGCTCAAAATAATTGAAAATTTTATCAAATGGATATAAAATCTACTTTTTTAAATTGAACTTTAGAAGAGGAAGTATATGTTGAGCAACCTGCAGGGTATGAAAATAGAGGAAAAGAAGATAAAGTTTATAAGTTGAAGAAAGCAATGTATGGATTAAAGCATGCACTAAGAGCATGGTACAAAAGAATTGTTTCATACTTTAAGAAGCATGATTTTGAAAGATGTCCTTTTGAGCATACTTTATATATTAAATTTGTTAAGTCTGGTAATATTTTAATTGTGTGTCTTTATGTTGATGATCTAATTTTTATTGGAAACAACTCAAAAATGATTGAAGAATTTAGGGAGGCTATGGTAAAATCATTTGGCATGACAAACTTAGTTCTAACGTCTTATGTTCTTAGAATATAGGTAATTCAACAGGAAGATAGAATTTTTATTTCCCAATGGAAGTATGCAATGATATTTTGAAGAAATTTAAGATGGAGAATTCAAAACTAGCTTCCATACCAATTGAAGAGAAATTGAAACAACTAAAAGAAGGAAAAGAGAGGCCTATAAATTCAACTTACTATAAGAGTTTAATTGGAAGTATGAGGTATTTAACTACAACTAGACCAGATATAGTTTTTGGAGTTGGATTACTTAGCAGATTCATGGATGAGCGTCGTACTTGTCATTTATAAGAAGTAATGAGGATTTTTGATATATCAAAGTTACTTTAAATGAAGGAATTTTTAATGCAAATTTCACTTATGTGAATCTTGTAGGTTACACAGATAGTGATTGGGATGAAGATATAGAAACAAGAAAAAGCATACCAGGGTATGTTTTTCATCTTGGCATTAGCGCAATATCATGGTCTTCAAAGAAACAACCTATGATTGCATTTTCTACAGCTAAAGCAGCATTGCAGTAACTAATTGTGCTACATAGGCAATATGACTAAGATGCTTGAAGTACTAAATCAAAAACAAGATGCTCTAACAGAATTATTCTGTGATAATAAGTTTGCAATAGCACTGTGCAAAAATCCAATTTTTCATAGGCGATCTGTAACGTCGAACTCTTTGAGCTCTTTTTGTATTAGTCTGTACTTGGAGATACGATTGTATATTGATATATAAATGGTTGTATATGAGTTCAAAACTGTATTTGAGTCCTTTAGTTATATATGCCAGTGATCTATAATGTTATATGCCCTTATATAAACTTATAGTTCATCAGTATGTGAAATCATAGAGATTTCTGACATATAAATTTCTAAGTACGTAAATCTGAGTCCATTGGATGGATATGACCATGGTGGCTAAGTTAAATGTGTTCTAATGCCTTAGAGGTGATTAGACGTGATTTATAGACTTATGGACACTTATAAAGCTTAATTGGAAAAGTTGATGTACATGAGGACTTATTCACAAATTGTTAAAAGTTAAATGTAATTTTTCAATTCTTGGAGGACCAATATGTGATTTTATAAAGTTAAGGGGCTTAATTACAATTATCAAAAGTTCGGGGACAAAAATGAAAATAAAAGTTTTGGTCATTCTCAAATTTTGGGCTTAATTGCAAATTTAGGAAAGTTTGAAGGGTATAATGGTAACTTCACATAAGCTAAAGGCAAAAAGACAATTTCACCATATTTGGTCAAAGAAGGGTCAATAATCTAGAGTGGTAGTGCAGCCCACCATTTAGCATTAAAACACTTTGTTTTAATTAAAATAAAGGAGAAGAAAGGAGAAGAGAGGATGAGAGGAAGATGAATTCGACCATCACCAATTTCCACCATTTTTTTTGTTTCTCTAATCCAAACCAAGGTGTTTTAAGTTAATTTGGGATCAAAGAACTCAAATCTATCATTATATTTGAGAAATTCTCAAAGGATCTTAAGATATCACCAAAGGAAAGTATAGGTAAATTTTGTCTCATCTCCCTACATTATGATTTTGAGTTTGGTGTTAAGATATGTTGTTCTCCATACTTAAATATACATGAAACATGATTTAGATGAATGAAATGAGTAATGGAGAAGTCTCCTTAAGCCAAAACCAAGATGCCGTCTCTTTGGTGAAAGTTTGTGAAATTTTGAATATCTGTTGAAATTGATGGTTTAAATGAATTCTATGGTATCAATTGTGTATGTATAATGTGAATTGATTATGAAAAAAATGAAAAAGATGTATATTGAATAAGGGTTGGCCGAAATGCTGGGGAAGAAATGGACTAATGTAACGAGTTGTATAATTATGATGAATATGGCTTAAATGAAAGGAATTAGATTTAATGAAGTGGTGAAATGTGTTGTTGTTTGGAAGTGCTTATAGTATAACAAGATAGGAGCATGAATTACTATGAAAAAGTCCTGAAAATATGACTTGAAAGTCATGAACATTAGATGTTTGATAAAATGCCTAAGTGAACTTAGCTTAGGATTTAAGGATTGTAATAGTGTGCATTGGAAAGAGCCTTTCATGTTTACTTAGAATAAACTTGAATTTTTTCTTTGATTGATGAGTAGAGGCCTAATGTTCTTGGATAAAAATGTGTTTAATTATGATTTGAAATGTGTAAGTATTGGATCAAAGGCATTAAATGCCTTGAAAAATGCAAAAAGAAAGCTTATGTGAATAATAAGGGAAGTAATAGTGTAAGAAGCTTAATGATCGAATCATATAGCTTAAAAATAGTGATATTATATTATACACTTATGTGGTGGTGTATAAATATGAGATACATGTTTGAGTAGTAAATATATTGTATATTGTATGTATAAAGGCTCGGGAGTTGTAGATCAAGGAACTCGTACCGAGGATTGTTGAAGTCAAGGGAGTGTACACTTTTTTTTAGGTGAGTTGGAGAAACTATATCTCTCAAATTGGATTAGGACAACCCAAGACATACATGATGACTTGTATGTGAATTTTAAACCTAGGTAATGCATAGTAGAATTGAATCTCAAATGAACAACTTTGCACTTGAAGTGTAACTGATGACTTTTATTGCATTAAATAATATTTTGAAACTTACATATTTATAACTGAGTCATGTATGTGACATGTATGTGTTCTCTTTTGGCTTAGAGCCATAGCAAGGTTTCATTATTTTATTAGTTGGACTAATTAATAAAGGTATGGTGCCTTACTTGATTTTAGTACTTAATATTTGTATATGATTTTTGTGATTGGTGAGATAACGATTGGCCAATCGTGTGCTAGGCACAACCGATTAAGCGACCCCTGTACCCTTTAATGTTGGTACATAAAAGTCGAGTCCTGGTATGGACACCTTTCTATAAGAATTATAGGTGGTTACACAGCTACAAGTTTAGTCACCGATGATGTCATCACTTAGGGTCATGATGCTCTTATCGATCATAGTCTGGACTCACTACAGATGAAAGTTGAGTCAACACTAGGAATCGGTGTGTATGCACACTAGTTTGGCCAGCTAGTGGTGACACACATAACTATTTTGGCCTATTCTGAGATTTGGCATCCTGACGAGTTTTGATCTATACATGTGATTTTTTTTTCTTGTGTACTGAAAGTGAAACCTATGTTCACTGGATAAGTGATTAATAGGCTAGGCCTATGTGGTTCCTAGCCAGTATATGTTGAGTCATAAGCTAGGCCTTTTTGTTTCTATGTTATGTCTGTTCACTTCATAGGTTGTTATGTGTATGCTAGATGCATGAAAAACCTCAGGTTATCTTGACCGTCTTGATATGTACCGGGTTCTGTTTGCGATATATATTTTTCTTTTTCACTGAGTACATAGTGTACTCACCCCCTTTGCTTTCCAACCATGCATGTTAATTTGGTGAGCTTGAAGTTCTGAGTGAATCGTGCTGTCTTTTGATATTTTAAAGGCATTACCACACGTGGTAGTCTCTATTTTGTACTTTTGTTATATAGTGACTCATGATTATATAGATATGCCTTATGATTGTGTAAATTAACTCTTGAATATCTTATGGTTTGTGAATGACCTTATGTATGAAACTTTTGTACTGTTGTTGAGACAGCTTTTAAGTGGACCTAAAAGTCTAGAAGTTGCAGTTGAGTTTTAAAGTGAATATAAAAGTGCGTCAAAAATTGATCTATAGGTGTTGTCATTAATTTTTGGGATTTTCAAAATACAGTTATTGTGCTGCTCAATTTTTTAAGGATATTCAGTTAGCCTTGTATAGTCAAGTAAAGTGGTATCGTGAGTATCCTTAACCCCGGTATGTGGCGGTTGTCATGTGCCCGATGTGGTTCCAAGTTGTGACAATGAAATTGGTATCAAAGCATGGTTTTTTATGTTTTCAAAAATGTTATTACCATTTTCAAAAGATTCATGAGCCTTAGGAGTTGAGTCTGGGTGTCAAAAGTCTTTACTTGAGAAGTTAAGTCTCAGATCATTAAGTTCAAGTTCTTAACAGTCAGATGATTTCGACCTCGGTGAGAGTACTTGTCGACATTCTTTGGGGTGTTTGGGACATCAGATAAGTTAGGCTTAGTTCGATCTATTTTAGTAAATGTTTTTTTATTTGATTTTATAGTGATAGCATGGTTGGACGAGGAAGGGGAAGTCGTCGCAAGGCTGGACCTTTGTGACTCGAGGCAGAGGAACATAACACTGAAGCAGTTGTAGAACCAGCAGATGCTGGCTCTTCGGCTCATAGGCAACCTCACACTGAAGCACCACTAGCGGTAGCATAGTAAGGTTTGCCACCGGTGTTGAAGGAGCCTTTGCAGTAGGTGATGACATGGTGGACACAGTACACTGCGTAGCAACTGCCTGGGGCTGGAGTGTCACAGATACCACCACAGGTATTGCCACCTCAGCAACCAGTAGTGGTACTTAGTCCTACGTCAGAGCAGCGTTCGATGCTTGAAATCTCAGGGTATATTAAGGAGGTAAGGAACCTCGGGTGTGGTATCTTTGATGGACGCGGTGATGTTACCAAGACCAAAATTTGGATGAGATGGACCACAGAGACATTCCACTATATGGGACTATCTGATAAAATGAAGCTGAGATAGTTGTCTGATTGTTGGAGGATAATGTTAGACTCTGTTGGGAAAATGTTCGGGGATGTTACCATAATCAAATTACTTATTTAGATTTTATCAACGAATTCAACGAACAATATTATGCCAAATTTGATAGAGATTAGAAGAAGGTTGCTTTTTTTGCACTGACACAGGGGAATAGGTCGATCTACGAGTTTGAGACAAAGTTGAGAGAGCTTGCCACCTATGTCTCGAAATACGTGGTAGATGAAGAAAATATGTGTGCTCGATTTGAGACTGGATTACATTTGGCAATCCAGAAAAGGATGACGATTACCCTCATTACCACGTTCAAGGAGATGGTACAGTCGGTCAAGAGAGTCGAAAGTTTAGTGAAAGAGCAAATGCGGGAGACAGTGGGAGGAAAAGAATCGAAAAAGGAAGGGAGGAGGTCCCTCTAGCTAGCAACCCAAGAGGAGTCATGGTAGTTTAGTTCCGGGTAGTATTAGAAGCGTTGCATCATCAGTTGTTAATTTACGGTCACCACGACCAGGAGGTCAGAGCACTGCCCCTATTACTAGCTCCGCTTCTCGAGCTCGACCATCTCAGTATGAACAATGCAAAAACTACAGAAAGGTACATGTAGGCAAGTGTAAGGAGTTGAGAAAGTGTTTTTAGTGTGGAGAGACAAGGCATTTGAGGAGAGATTGTCCACAGCTGACTTAGACTGCAACTCGAGAGGGAGATAACTCAGTGCAACTAGTGAGACATCGAAGGGAGACTGCCAGGGCAGGTGCTCAGTCTTCTAGATCGATATCGAGGACTGTTGTAGGTAGTAATACATCTCTAGCAGGTCAGCAGCATTCTGCTTCGCGTGCTCAAGCACAAGTTAATACAATGACAGAGGAGGATGTTCGAGCCAATCCGAAAACAACTATAGGCATTTTCAAGATGAACATTTTTACGTTGTTGTATTGTTATATTATGATGCATGTTTTGTATAGTACTGGTAAACTCATAAATAGTATGAGCTACTAACATGTAGTGTTATAAGGTGTTATATATGTTCTTGGTAGAGATGCTAGAGTTTTAATCGACACTGGCACGCAAACGTCCTTTGTCGGTGTGACTTTTGCTGAGAACATTAGTTGTAACATTCTGTTTTTATACTAAGGGTTAGAACCTTAGAATATGGCACATAAGAGACATTAGTAAGAAAATTAGGAAATGCAGTTTATACTCATGTATAATATAGCATACATATATGAGAATTTGATTATTGTACACATTACAATGATTTGTTCATAAACTCATTTGACATTTTTCGAGTATAAATGATTGTTTTATTATGATTATGATATCAATAGTGAATATTTTGCCTTAAAAATTGATCTGGTGAATTAAAGTATTGATTAAGAATTTTTTGTGAAAATTTAGGAAAATTTTGAATTTCTGAATATTTTTGGATTAGGAAAAATGCCAAGTAGCAGGACAAATAATAAATGGTGGTAGAATTAAGTGTCAATTGGCAGTAGAAATTATTAATAAGAGACATTAAGATTTAATGACAAATGTCATTGAAAATTGGTAGAAAATTGGACTATAATTGAGAGATAAATGGACTAGCTAATTTAAAAGACCAAAAGAGGACCATGAGAAAGTGACGTGTTGTTTTAGCTCACGATTTTTTTTAAGTGAAAGACCAACTCTCATTTTTGGTCTTTCACTTGCCATTTTCTCCTCTCTTCGTAAGTTTCTCTCATATTCATCTTCTCCATTTCTTCTTCTTCTCCATTTACGATTCTTGCTTTCCACATTTACAACCTTGATTTTTACTGACAATAAAACCAGCCACTTCAAGATCCTTGTTGCCCTCTTCATCTTACTACAAAATGATCCAAATCACTCCTCGAATGATGATAATCGTATGATGCTTAGAGGCTAGGGTTATTTGATGATTTGAAAAAGCTTTGGAGCTAAACATGTAAGTTAAACTTTGTTCTTTATTGCTTGCTTAAATGAAGCATATATGATGATAGTTTAGTGGTAAATGATCATAATAGAGGAGTTGAAAATACATATGTAACGTGGGTGAACAATGGACATATCCATGTCTTATTTTTGTGTATATTGTGAGTGATAGTTCAAAAATTGTTAGAGAGATAAGTTTTAGCTAGAATGATCATTTTAAATGTTGTAGAAAGAATGCAAAAATTTATAAAGGGATGATATATGTTCATGTTCTGTTTTCAGGTGTGATCACGTGGATTATAGTTAGCTGTTATAAAGTTGAACTAGAATGAGTTTAAAGGCAAAAAAAAGGCTATTGTATTGTTTTGAAATGAGAAGAAGCAGGATGATAGATTTGAGACAAAAGTAATGTTAAAAATGAAGTTAAATGTGTGCTGGAATATATTAGATGGAGTGTTTTCACTAAACATGCATCTGTAGTTTGGACACATCTTGATCTTTAGATACCTAAATAGGATGATTTTTTAATGTAGGTTAAACTAGATATATATGGCTATAAATTTCATGAAGGAATTGAATTTGAATTCTATCCTTAAGGGTCTTGAAATTGGGCCTGAAGTTGAGAACTGTATGCTGTAGTGGTATGAGAACAGTCTATAGTATGTTGGATATAACTTGCAGAATACTAAACCAAACTGCATGAATTTGATGTCATTAGAAACTTAAGACATATATGAACATTTGTTTAGAAGAAGGTGTTGCCTAAGTACCTCATTTGCTAGGTCAAAATAATCATAAAAAAATGAACTTAAAATCTGTCCTGATTGAGAAAAATTGGAAAACTGCAAGAAAATGGGAGATTAGTTTCTGTCACGATCGTGGCAAGGGACACCATGATCGTGGGCAGTGATTTTTCATGGTAATGTTTTGATTATGTAATGGTTGAACGAATTAAGGATGAGTTATATATCTATTATGCTTTTGGAATTAATTGGGGCTTAAAAGAAACATAATTTGATAAAGGAAAAGTTGGTTAAATGTGTGATAAGTTTTGATTGATCTTGATGTTATACTTTAAGGAAAAGGATGTTTGATGCCAATGAATCTAAATGTGAAATGTTTAAAGTGTTAAATGAGGACATAACTTAGTGAATGAATTGTTGATGCATTATGAATGAGGAATTATGGAAAAAAAGAATTGGATTTCATGAATGATGAGATTAAGTTTTAAATGATAAATTAAATGAATAGAAGTTGCGAGTTTAATGCAATCAAATTGGTATTTAAATTATATGGAATGATGTTGTATTAGAGGTAGCAAATTCTGGAAAATTGGTGTTAACGTGTGTTGAATTCGAACAAAAAGAGAAGAAGAAAAACATTACAGGGTACGAACGTGCTTCTACACGATCGTGAACTTTAAAGAAAACATTGCAGGGCACGATTGTGCTTCTGCATGACCATGAACCAATGGAAGGAAAACCTTCTGTCACGATCATGCTACACGATCGTGGCATTTCCTGAAAATCACGATTGTACAAAGACTGTTAATGTTAATAGTGGGTTTTGAGTGATTTTTAAACTAGTCAATGTTAAGGTGTTTACATATGAGGTAATTAGGCTTGAATGTGATCTCAAGTGAACCTAGTGGATGATGAATGAGGTGAGTAAAATGATTAAAGTGCATTAGGCATTAAAGAATGATTGAAAGATGTTATTAAATAATAATGAGATATGAATAAAGGAAATATATTCGAGATTGTCAATATGAGCATGCATTGTACATTACACATATATATACGTGTATAATTGAATGTTTATGTGATTGTGCAATTAATAATGTGTGTGTAGTATGTGTATTGCATAATGTTGATATACAGGATAGAACGTTAGCTTTCAGTCGTTTCCAAATCATGGAAGCTAATGCTAATCTGGAGCGTACTGTGAGTCGACCTAAATGGTCTCACTTTCATTGTTTATTTTGTTTTAAAATTCTGTATTGAATTATTTTATATGAATGTGTTGATTCCAGACAATACATATCTGAGGCGTTTGATGCATGTAAAAATCATTGGAAGTCCTTGAATGTGAATTTGACTGAATAAGTGATTCTCAACTTAAATGTTGAATGTCGGACTAAGATGCAATGATAAATGTGAATGAGAAGGTGAATGTGAACTTGAATTTGAAAATGTAAAATTAAGCACAATTGATTAACTGAATACATGTGATGCATTTCATTACATGAATGCATGACAACATAAAGGTTGTTGTGACCATAGTAGCCATCGAAAAAGAGCTTAAAGCTCAGAAAGTGAAAAAGAGCTTAAACCTTATAATGTGGTAAGAGCCTCTGGCTCATTATATAAAATGAGCTCTGTATTCCCAACAGATAAGGGACAATTATTAACGAGCTCAGTATCCACAATGGATACGAGACAGTTATAGAAACTCAGTCACAACAATAACAATTAGAAGTGAGTCTCATAAGAATTGCATATATATATATATAATTGATATTTATGATTTAAATGTTGAATTAAATAGTTTGCATGATTTCTGAATGTGAAATATGAATTAAGAGAATATGAAGTGTATGTGATTCAACATGTTGATTAGTGAAATGGTGTGAATTACGTCATTACATGAATTAATGTGCTATATGAATTTAGTGAGTCATCGAGGATGGTCCACTCACTAAGTTCGCAAAACTCACCCCAAAATTTGCAACATATTTTTTTCAAACTTGGAGGAGACACCTAATTAGACGAACTGGAGTCTAACCACTGCATTTGAGTAAGAGATGGAGGTCGGAATCAGCTGGCGTCTGCATATATTTTCTATAAATTTAGTATTAAACATTATATTTTGTAAGCGTCATTTATTGTATACGTGAATTATGTTTGTAATAATAGTTATAATCAAAGACATTTTGTTTCTTTGTAATGAGCCCAAAAGATAATTAAATTTTCTATAATTTGTTTAATATTTGATCAAATGTGAGTTTGTAATGACAATTATAATTGGTGATGTTTTTAAAAAAAAAGGGGCCAAAATAACTATGAGTTTTTCTAAAAATGTGTGTACTGCGTGAAAAGTTTTTAATGGTTATGATTGACTGACTATCCTAGTACACCACCCTTATAGAGTGTATTTCGAATATCATCGGCGTGTTTGGGAATATGCCCTAAGGGAGTGGGGTGCTACCTCAGTTGTCCCTTAGAGCCGTTAGATCCCCCTCTCATTATAGTCACTCATCTTGGAGAGCAAGTGGCTTGTGATGAAACATATACGGCCTATGAGATAAAGGTTGGTGATGCTGTGTTAGAGGTAGATCTTATTCCCCTCGATCTCCAGGATTTCAAGGTGATATTGGGATTGACTAGTTAGAGAGGCATCATACCAAGATTGATTGTTTTAAGAAAGAGGTGGAGTTTAACACTCAGGGTGGAGTCCCGATTAAATTTACTATTGATCGACAAATGTTTTCGAGTTGTTTGATATCAGTGGTAAAGGCTAAGAGGTTGATTTTTGGAGGATACCAGGAATACCTCGCATATGTGATTGACACTACAACGCAGAGGGTCGAACTTGGAGATGCCCTATTGTGTGCAAGTTCCCTGATCTCTTTCCAGAGGAGTTACCTGGATTGCCACCTAATCGGGAGTTTGATTTTGCTATTAAATTGGTCCTAGAGACAACATCGATATCTATACTGTTATATCGCATGGCACCAGTAGAATTGAAATAGCTAAAGGTTCAGTTGTAAGAGTTATTAAATAAGGGCTTCATCAAACCAAGTCATTCATGGTAGGGAGCACCAGTATTGTTTGCCAAGAAGAAGGATTGGACCCTTTGCTTATGACTTGTTTGATCAGTTGAGAGGAGCTACAGTATTATCAAAGATAGATTTGAGGTTTGGGTGCCATCAGTTAAAGATTGCTGAAAGTGATGTACACAAGATTGCTTTCTAGACAAGGTACGGACACTATGAATGTTTGGTGATGCCGTTCGGATTGACAAATGCACCTACAGTCTTTATGGACCTCATGAATAGGGTGTTCCATCCTTATTAAGATCAGTTTGTCATAGTCTTCATTAATGATCTTTAGTTTAATCTAAGGATGGGAAGGATCATGCTAGACATCTCTAAATTGTGATGCAAATACATCGAGAAAGAGAGTTGTATGCGAAGCTTTCAAAGTGTGAATTTTGGCTGAAGGAGATAAGATTCTTTGGGCATGTGGTATTAGGAGAAGGTATTTTTACGGACTCAAAAAAAGTGGAAGCTATACTTGAGTAGGGACAACCTAAGAATGTGACAGAAGTTTGCAGCTTTCTAAAGTTAGCTGGTTATTATCAGAAATTTATTAAGGGTTTCTCAGTAGTGGCAGCCCCTTTGTAAAGGCTTACCCAAAAGGGGGTAAAATTTTAACAGGATGACAAATGCAAGGCGAGTTTTCAGAAGCTGAAGAAGTGGTTGACTTCTGCACCAATGCTTGCTCTACCTACTGAGGGGATTAGGCATGACGTATACAGTGATGCCAGTCGCCAAGGACTTGGCTGTGTACTTATGCAGGCCGGGAAAGTGATCACATATGCTTCTAAACAGCTGAAGAAGCATGGACTAAATTATCCTACTCATGATTTGCACTCAAGATTTCGAGACACTATCTTTAAGGTGAGACTTGTCGTATATACATCGACTACAAGAGTCTGAAGTACCTAATAAGACAGAAGGAGCTAAACCTTAGACAAAGGAGATAGTTGGAATTGATTAAGGATTATGCCTTAGTGATTAACTATCACCTGGGAAAAGAAAATGTGGTAGCCGATGCACTGAGTCATAAGTCCTATTCGGTAGTAACTATTAGGCAAAATCCTTATATGACTCATTTGATGAGTATGTGGAGCCTTGGGGTTGGACTCTCAGCGGTTGAGGATAACAGAACATTACTAGTGCGGTTTGAAGTTCGGCCAATACTATTTGATGAGATCAGGAGATCATAGGCCGATGATCCTGAGTTAAACGTCATTTGAGAGAAATTGTCATCCGAAGAGGATGAGGGGTTCTGACTGAGAGAAGACAGGTTGTTAGTCTTCAAAGAAAAAGTCTATGTGCTGGATGACCAGGGTCTCAGGTGAGTTATCTTGGAAAAAGCTCACAGTTTGACTTATGCTATACATCCTAGTAGCACCAAGATGTATTGAACTCTTAGAGAGAGCTATGGTGGCCAAGGATGAAAAGAGAGATAGAGAAATTTGTGGCCAAATGCCTTCCCTCTCAACAAATAAAGGCAGAGCATCAGAAGCCAGCAGATATGTTACAGTCTTTGCCTATTCCAGAATGGAAGTGGGAGCATGTGATAATGGATTTTGTAGTTAGACTACCTCTTACATCGAAGGGTCACGATGCTATTTGGATTATAGTGGATAGATTGACAAAGTCTGCTCATTTTCTACCTATCCACACGACCTACTCATTGGAGAGGTTGGCAAAGCTGTATGTCGATGAGATTCTGAAGTTGCAGGGGGTGCCAGTTTCTATAGATAGGGATCTGAAATTCACCTCCTGATTTTGGTAAAAAATTCAGCAATCTTTGGCGACTAAGCTGAAGTTTAGTACTGCCTTAAACCCCCAGACTGATGGTTAGTCATAGAGGACCATTCAAACACTGAAAGACATGCTAAGAGCATATGTGATGGAGTTACAAGGAAGTTGGGACCGTCACTTGCCTTTGATAGAATTTACTTATAACAATAGTTATTAGACAAGTATCGGTACGCCACCATATGAAGCACTTTATGGGAGGAAGTGCAGGACACCTCTATGCTGGGATGAGGTTGGTACAGCTAAAGTCGAAGGAGCAGAATTGATAGAAGTTACCACTCAGAAAGTAAAAGTCATCCAGGAGAAGATGAAAGTCGCCCAGGATTGTCAAAAGAGTTATATGGATAAGAGATGATGACCATTAGAGTTTGCAATTGGTGATATGGTTTTTCCTTCAGATATCACCATGAAAAGGTAGTATCCAATTTCAAAGTTGAGGGAAGCTAAACCCTCGATATATCGGACCTTTTCGTATCCTAGAGCATGTTAGGATTGTGGCATATCGGTTGGAATTGCCACCAGACTTGGATAGGATCCATAATGTGTTCCATGTCTTGATGCTTAAGAAGTATATACCGGACCCATCTCATGTTTTGGAACACCTCTAGTAGAGCTGAGAGAAGATATGAGTTTTGAGGGAAAACCAGTCCAGATTCTGGATCGGCAGATAAAGAGGTTGTGCAGCAAAGAAGTTGCCACGGTCAAAGTTCTTTGGAAGAACGACAGTTTTAAGGAGATGACATGGGAGCCTGAGGATGCTATGAGATGTCAGTATCCCCATTTATTTGTATTCTCGACTTAGAAATTTTGAGGACGAAACTCTTTTGAGGAAGGGAGAACTTGTAATGCCTTACTCTTTAAGTCCTTTTTGTATTGGCCTGTACTTGAAGATACTACTATATATTGATATATAAATGGTTGTAAATGAGTTCAAAACTGTATTTGAGTCCTTTCGATATATATGCCAGTGATATATAATGTTATATGCTCTTATATGAACTTAGAGTTCATCGGTATGTGAAATCATGGAGATTTCTGACATATAAGCTTCCAAGTATGTAAAACCAAGTCCATTGGATGGATATAGCCATAGCAGCTGAGTTAAATGTGTTCTAATGCCTTAGAGGTGATTAGACATGATTTACAGACTTACTAGACACTTAGAAAGCTTAATTGGAAAAGTTGATGTATATGAGGGTTTATTTGTCAATTGTTAAAAGTTAAATATAATTTTTCAATTCTTGGAGGACCAATATGTAATTTTATAAAGTTAAGGGGCTTAATTATAATTTTCAAAAGTTCAGGGACTAAAATGAAAATAAAAGTTTTGGCCATTCTCAAATTTTGGGCTTAACCGTAAATTTAGGAAAGTTTGAAGGGTATAATGGTAACTTCACAAAAGCTAAGGGAAAAAAGGTGATTTCACCATATTTTGTCTATTCTAGACCTTCTTCATTGTGTGTGGCCATGCACCCCACTATTTAGCATTAAAACATTTTGTTTTAACAAAAAGAAAGGAGAATAGAGGAGAAGAGAGGAGGAGAAGAAGAATTTGGCCATCACCAATTTCCACCATTTTTTTTTATTTTCTAACCCAAACCAAGGTGTTCTAAGTTAATTTGGGGTCAAGGAGCTCAAATCTATCATTATATTTGAGAAATTCTCAAAGGATTTTAAGATGTCACCAAAAGAAAGCATAGGTAAATTTTGTCTCATCCTTCTCTACATAATGATTTTGAGTTTGGTGTTAAGAAATGTTGTTCTCCATACTTGAATATGCAAGAAACATGGTTTAGATGAATGAAATGAGTCATGGAGAAGTCTCCTTAAGCCAAAATCGAGATGCCCTCTCTTTGGTGAAAGTTTGTGAATTTTTGAATATCTGTTGAAATTGATGGTTTAAATAAATTCTATGGTGTTAATTGTAACATCCCGTTTCCAGAGAACGGGTCGGACCAAAGAAACGGGTCCAGATGTGGTAAATTACCACATCACAT
>JANQBM010000002.1:26647842-26662406 GCA_025594535.1 Erythroxylum domingense
ATCAAACCATTTGCATTTAAGTAGAACAACCTTCTTATCCTTGATGTAGTGCAACTCTATAATTTCAAATATGACACTGTAGAAGTCAATTATTTCGTCATCCTGACATCCTTCAATGACAACCCCACTATTTTGACTTCTAACTCGACTATCTCAATCTTGTATGTGATATCGCACCCCATTAATAATGCAACCTGTGTATTTCTTCCCACAAATATGAGGCCCACATGCTAAACTATATAATGTTATTGTCGCTTCTTGCACGTTACGGTTATATAACCATATCATCTGTACGAAAAATTTAAAATAAATATGAGGATGAGATATATTCTCATATATACATAATATGTAATTAATATGAAACTTACTCTATTTCTAAACCATGATATAAACTTCTGCCTATGTCTTTCTTCAACATTAACCCTCCCTTTGCTTCGAATTGTGTCCTTGTGCTCTCTATTGGAAAAAAAACACAGTAATATCAATGAGTTAATACAGCAAATTGTAATATGATGGTTTTAATGAAAAGGAATATACATACTCCATGTATGTACTGATGTTCTCGCAATTGTTCAAAATATACTAATGGACAATTTCAAATTCGTCTTTTCTTAACTCTACATATTTACCCGCACCAAATGGCCTCACCTTTTGGGAGAAAATAGACAAACCACTATTGTCATTAAAATAAAAGTTACGTTCTGGTCTATTAAATCTCGTCTCCACATCAGTTAAGTACATTGAGCAAAAAGTCAAGCATTCATTTGCTATATAAGCCTCTGCAATAAACCCCTCTGGTCGAGCTCTATTATGTACATAACGCTTAAGAGAGCATAAAAACCTAAACATAAACCGTTAAACGCTTAGGAATTGTTACTAACAAATAACATAGCAAAAACTTGTTGAATTTAATATAAATCACATTTCAATTGGAAATATCCATCAAAATTGAATCGGTCCACCAAATTTTGCTTCATATGTTAAGTGAATTGCCAAATGGACCATAACATCAAAAAACGATGGGAGGAATAATAGTTCAAGCTTACATAGAATCAATGCTATGTCTTTTTCCAATTTATCAAGCTCTTTAACTTTAAGAGTCTTGCAACATAATTTCTTAAAGAACTCTCCCACTTGACCCAAAGTAATAGACACATCTTTTGATAAACACCCATGTATTCCAACAGGAAGTAGCCATTGCAAAAGTACATGACAATTATGACTTTTTAACCTTGACACTTTTCCCTCTTTAACATTCACACAACGACCTATATTAGATACATACCCATCAAGAAATTTGACTGATTGGAGGAACTAACAGAATGCGTGTTTCTCACTTTTTGACATGTTGTAAAAGGCAGGTATGGAACAAAGATCCCAAGAGTTTGGAAGATATCTTGAGAAAAGATTTTAGCACCGATGTATCCTATATGTACTATAGTTTATTCGAAGTATCCAATGGTGTAAGGCTGTCGACTTATTGGGAAAAAGGAGGAAAATAACTTGGATCTCTTCTTTCAGAGAAATAAGTGGCTCACGAGAAATGAAAAGAAATATTCTCTATTTGATCTCGAAGTCCTCATATAACACTTCTTATAATCCTAGATGGGGGATCCCTTGTAGGAATGACATAATGCTAATCAATGTAACTAGCCTCACAAACATTTTTCTCAATATGCATGACATCAAGATTGCACCTCAGTAGTAATTCCTTCTAATATAACAAGATGAAAAATATACTTCTTTTAGTCCATTTCAGTTCAATCTCGTTTCTCTTATGCTTTCTATTACTTAGGCGTTTGCCAGGCATAACATTAACCAATTGTGACAGTTGGTAAACAATGTCATCACCCAACAACTGCATCGGAGCTTCACCTAACTTTACTATGCCATTAAACTATTTACTTCTGCGCCATCTATGCCTATGTTCCAAATAATGATGATGACTCGTATAACATATTTTACTTCGTATTCTTGTTGAATATGTTTGATGATTACAGACAGGACAAGCCATATATCCTTTAATGCTCCACCCCGACAAATTTCCGTAAGCTGGGAAATCATTTATAGTCCACAATACAAAAGCACGTATTGTAAATGTGTTGCCTTCAACAACATCAAAAGTTTCTATTCCATATTCCTATAGATGTTTTAAGTCATCAATTAATGGTTGCAAGTAAACATCAATGTCCTTACCAGAAGCAGTAAGTCTCGGAATAAGCAAAGGCAACAACATAAAAGGCTTCTTCATACACTTCCATGTAGGTAAATTATATGGGACTAGAATCACTGACCACATACTATATGAAATACTCATATTATTGAAAGGATTCAATCCATCTAAGGCCAATCCAAGTCGAACATTAAGACAATCTTGTCCAAACCATGGAAACTTTCTATCAAGCTCTTTCCATGCCATTGAGTCAGCCGGATGATGCATAATGTTATCATTAATATGTTTCTCTTTATGCCACCTCATAACTATGGTTGTTTTTGTTGACATAAACAACCTTTGTAATCGTGGCTTAATAGGAAAGTATCGAAGGAATTTCATCGTCATCTTTTTCCCTCTCCCATCATCCACCTGCCACCTTGATGTACCACAAATAGGACACTCCTGAAGTTCTTTACTGTCCTTCCAATAAAGAACACAGTCATACTTACAAGCATAAATTGAAATATATCCCAATCCAAGGTCCCTTAACAATTTCATCACATTATAGTACAATTTTGGTAAGTTATGTTCCCTAGGTAATGCATCATTTAGTAAGTCAATTAACATGTCAAATGACTTGTTACTCCATTTATTATAAACCTTCAAATGCAACAACTTCACAACAAATGAGAGTTGAGAAAAATTAGAGCACCCTGAATATAATTGTTCTTGAGCAACTTTCAATAACTTCCCAAAATTATCTTCGGTCATACTACCAATTATGTTAGGCATTCTTGATTCATTCATAGTGTCTATATAATTTTGAAAATCGTTTAACATCTCATCAATACCATCATCACCATCATCATTCACATCACAATCATTAACATCATTACTATCATCAACATCATAAGATATACCGTCACTTCTACTACAACTTGCTTCCTTATGGTCACCATGATAAAGCCATGGAATATAGAATTTGTCTATGCCTCGGATAAACAAGTGATTATATACCACATCTTGACTTTGGAAGTCCACGTTTAAGCAATCAATGCATAGACAATGAATACTACAACCTTCACCCATTTGATCCTTAACAAATTGCATGAAACTTTTAACTTCTTCTACGTATTCAGTTGACCATTTTTATAAGACATCCAACTCTTATTCATTTAGCTAGACAATACAAGAAGATAACAGAGTTATAACATGCATTTTCATTTTATGTTAGGTTTAAAAAACTTTTGTTTAATAGAACATGTAGTAAACAACGTTGTTCCAGTTCATACGCAGCAATTAAGTAAATAATATAAAACAAAATGAAACGACAACTGATATATAAAATAATGAAGGCTACTAATAATTTGCATACCTGAAGATGTATAGTACTTATATGCAATTGTTGACTTTAAGCAAAAAGATGAAGACTGAATCTGCAAGATAATATGGGCATGGAATTGGTTAACAACAATTACAATAAAAACAATAATAAAAATTAAAATAATAACCAAAATAATAATAATAAAAATATTAATAATAATAACAATAATAATAATTATTATTATTACAATGATAACCAAAATAATGATAATAAAAATAATAACGATAATAATAATAATAATAATAATTATTATTATTATTATTATTATTATTATTATTATTATTATTATTATAATAATATAAAATTATAATTATAATTATAAAAATAATACTAATAATAATTATTATTATTATTATTACATTAACAAATTTAATAATAATAATAATAATAATAATAAAATTTAAATTTAAAATTATAACAATAATACTAATAATAATAATGACAATAATAATAATTATTATTATAATTACATTAACAAATTTAATAATAATAACAAACATAATACTACTACTACTAATAATAGTAATAATAATAATAATTAAAGTTCTTTCAATTCTTAAGTTCAAATTTAAGATTTAAAATTACAATTACAATTCTTCCTCCCTATTTATTTGGGCAAGTTTCTTAATTAAAAGAATATGAATTTGTTAACATTTGAGTGAAGGAACTATATCTCAATATCATTTAACCTTTCAAAAATGTTTTTTAAGGTCTTTTTTCTCATTATTCAGTACCAAAATCATACTTGTCTATCAAATTCTAAGTTCAAACCTTTCCTATTGAAGAAGAAATTTTATTGAAATTGGGTCTTAATGTGGACAACAAATAAAAGAGAAGAGAATTCAAGTATAACACATCTTATCACATTAAGGTTGGGTGAGGACCTTCATCGAACACCTTGTGAGCTGAATATAAAACACCCACGTATTCAATAAATCATTCATTCTTAACCCTTTCTTCACCATCCCTAACACAATGCAATACAAATCCAATAATATAGCATCTCAGTTCATGGGAAAAACTAAAAAATTTGAAAACAATAGCACACAAAAACACATTCCGGTCTTCACCACATTCACAAACAAACCTAGAAAAAATGAAACAAAACTTACCACACGCGGTGAAGAACAATCCACAACCGAAGATAGAGACCAAAAATGGACAAGAAATGGAGAGGGATGTGTTGAAGAAATAGTTGGAAAATTTCATAGGACTTTCAGAAAGAACAAACGGGAGGGAGGGAGAAGGAGGGGGAAGATGCGGGTTTGATAAATAATGTAAGTGGGACGACGTTGTTTGTCGGACAAACAACATCGTCCCATTTAAATTTTTTTAACGTTGCAATATTCTGCGACAAATCCAGGAATCATCGTGAAATGCAAGCCTTTGGCTACGATATATAATCATCGTCGCCAATAGGTTTACCAAAAGGCAAAAAACGACGTAGTTATATTATTCTGATAGGCCACATTTTGCGATGATACTAATATTTGTCGCAAAAGGACATGCTTTGGTGACTAATGTAGTATTCGTCGTAAAATAGTGGGGTGCAACCCTTTAAACACTCCAACTTCTAAACCTCGTATCTTTTTACTTCGAAGTCCAAAAATTACAATCTTTTTTGTCGTTGGAAAGCTAAGAGAAAGAGCTACAACTTTCATGAAGAAAATTTGTCTAATTATGCCTAGATCAATACATTTTATTCATTGAAGATTTAGAATACATTTTTATCCACTTTTTCTCTCTTCTGTCAATATAAAACTTCTATGCATTTTACAAGACCCGAATCCAACAATCAAAACCATACATACAGAACTAAAAACTTAACCATTTTCTTCGAAAAAGTCTATTGAAAAGCCTTAAAACATTTAACAATTGTATTCCCAACACATTGACAACTATTAATTTCCAAATAGTTTTCAAATGAATCATTTAATTTGAAATTCAAATCATGTTTTATTTGAAATAGGAAAATATT
This sequence comes from Erythroxylum domingense, assembly GCA_025594535.1. Classification (NCBI taxonomy): domain Eukaryota; kingdom Viridiplantae; phylum Streptophyta; class Magnoliopsida; order Malpighiales; family Erythroxylaceae; genus Erythroxylum; species Erythroxylum domingense. The sequence continues at coordinate 26,653,360 of JANQBM010000002.1, forward strand.
AAAAATTATTTATGATCCATCATCATTTAGTGACGAACCATGTATTAGTTGCTCCATCTGATAATTGTCGACTAAATACAACAAAACATAGCAAATTATTTAAGACTACTTCCAAACAACTACAACAAACAATAAACGACATCGTTTACCTAAACTACATAAACGACGTCATTTTGTATTAAGTTTTCAAATTCACTTAACATAAAAGCCTTCTTAATGTTCTCATTCAGGCAGTCTTCTAAAATCCAAAATCCTATCCTACAATCCAGCAATCGCCAATGCCTTACTCATATATCAAAGTCGGGTCAATCATCAAAACACGATTTGTATTTATGTCTTTTTTTTTTACTATTTGTTATATTTTCAATGTCCTGTTATCAAGCTCTTCTACACCTTTAACTGATGAGATCTTTACTTTGTTTGTTAATCTTGGTTTGTCACAAGTTGTAGTCTACCTCATGACAACTAGATCTATGATGTTTGCATTTGGCTCTTAAGACAACGTTTTCAAAGAAAACAAGTATTTTACCATTGTTAAATAGAAGACTTGTGATTACTAATATTTTATAGTAGATCTGGATTTTGTCTTTTGTATATGATATTTTCTAATTTTCATGTTATTTCTTTGTTTGTAATTATTTGGACACTGTCGTTAGACAATTTGGATTATGCTAAGTTAGTTTTCGGAGTCGAATCGATTTTGTTGACCTCACTGTTACTAAATCGTTTTAACTTTGTTTATGGATTTCACGTACTGAGGAACTTATGTAAATGCATCATGCTTGCCATTTGTGAGTTTGGGCTTTCCTCTAGTCATGTGAAGCAAGGGGTATTTTCTTAAACAAATCAAAATAGGTAGACAATGTGTGTTACTGTCCTGATTTAGGGGGCTAGATCATCAGAAAAGTTGTATTGTTTAGTACTTATACCTCATGTGACTTCATGCTTATTGTGATCATTCAATAAAACCCTTTAGGTGTTTATCGTGAGTTCTTAATTATGCATTTGATGTATGAGTTGTGTTTTGAAGATGATTTATTGTCTATCTTTATTATTTCTTTAAACACATCTTCCCACTGACGTTTAACGTTTAATCACATGAAGGAATGTCGACATAGAGACTAGTTCCGGATGGCACTAATTCATATCGTTGGGAGGAATGTGGCAAAATTGTCCTTGCTGAGTAAACCAACACTGAAAAAGAAATCTCCAGTTTATATACTAATCATCGTAAGCCTTCCATGGCGGATCTTCTGCTTCAAGGTGTTTAGTATCATCCGAACAATATCACTTTCCTTATTATGTACATCTCATTTCCCTTTATGAAGATATTATATATATATATTAACATTTGATGGTTTATACTACATGTTGTTTTAAGCTGCCTTTAGTCTCAAAGGTGACATGTATGCCTAAGGAGGCGGGAGCAATGTCACAAGACTTCGTCAAAGATTAGGAAAATCGGTTGATTGGGAAAATTCATCAATTCTGAATACTTCGTCTGCTCATGCACGTATGCATGTTACTCCAATTTCAATTCATTTAACGGTTTACTAATATGACATTACCTAACTTCTATATTGTTTATATTTTAGGTACTAAATCTAGCTATTTATTCACTCCATCCTCATCTCCGTTAGCTATAGTGGAAAAGCTTTTGCAAGAGGATGTAAAAAACCCTACTGTTGAGGGAACAACTGTTACTGTTTCAATTGATGCGTTCGAATGTGCAAGGACTCTTCTAGGAAATCCAGACATCGGGAACTTATTTACCTTTATCGACTCTCATGTTATATGAAATCCAAAAAAATAATTATATCACTGTCAATTAGCAAGTTAATCAACTAAACTCAGCTTTAAAGCTTATTTATTGTTGTATCTATAATAATTTATCAAACAACATATCTAACACTTAAGGGTCAAGTTGTGGAGTATTGAATGTGGACTGTTATTGTTATTGTTCTATGAGTGTATGGATTAGGTAACTTCTAATTCAAAGTTTGTACTGTATTATTCCATAACTGTATTGTTCTCATATATCATATTATTATATTTATAAAATTAATAAACATTTTTATAACTTATTTTGCCAATTTTGTAAATACTAATGATTAATTAATACCACTATTTAACACTTAAAATTATGTTGACATTTTTTTGATAATACGTTGTAAACTTTCAAATAAAATCTCCAATAAAACATATCTTTACTATAATAGATTATAAAAATGTTAGTTTAATAATTTATGAAAATGTCAATCATTTGGTGACGATTTCTACAAATCGTCACCAAATGTAAGTATTCAGTGATGTTTTAAAGAATTCGTCACTGAATGTGTGTCATTTGGTGACGATTACTAACAATCGTCGCTAAATACCTAACATTTAGCGACGATTGTTTAGTGACGATGACAAACAATCGTCGCTAAATGTTTAAGCTTTTTTGACAAAATAAAATTTTCATCACCAAATATCAACTTTTCATGATGCTCAACAATATCATCACTAAATATTCAACCTATTTGGTGATGATTTACAGGATTCGTCACTACATGTTTGATAAGTTATGATAACGTTTTCAAAAAACATCACCTTTTCTATATTTAGCGACAAATATTATACATTGTCACCCATTGTTCTACATTTGGTGAAGATGTATTTTAATTGTCACTAAATATTCAGCATTCGGGGACGATTGTTTATATTTGTCGCTAAAGGTTTTTGCTTGTGCAACACTTTACGTATTCGTCGGTAAACGTCAAGCTTTAGTGACAACTTGTTTTTAACTTCGCAATATGTTCTCTTTTGGCAATGAATTTTATTTCGTCGCCAAATAAATCATCGGCAAAGGCTCCGTCTGTTGTAATGACATTTTATTTAGGGTATATGCATAAATTCATCATCAAGAACAATGATCATTGATATTCAGCATGGCAAGTTACTGGAAAGTGTCATACTAGTTCAGAAAGATCTGTTGGTGAAGAAGGGTGATCGATTGGAATCATTCTACCGACAGAAAATGCTGGAAGGTTTGGCTGTGGGAGGGTTAATGATTCACCTCCCAAGAATGCAACCACAGAAGATATGGTTGATCTATCTATCGGATCATCTTGCACGCATAAAAGAGCAATGTGTATGTATCTCATAACTTTTACCATGGTCTATGACTCCATCAACAAAGGGTGTATAATTTCCAATTCTTTTTCCTCATTCTATAGTCTCCATGCCTACCATGTACTTTTTTAGTTAAATCACATTTCTGGCCACTATTTATTATTAAGAGGGAAAAAGAAAACTGAAGCAGTAATATGGAGCATACATATGCTAGAAGTGTTAGCCCTAGTTTTCTGAAGTGAAAGTTGTTCTTTCTCGCATTTATAATCTCAAATATAACAACCCCAAAGCTGAACATATCATATTTCACTGATAAGAGTCCCTCCATTGCAAACTCTGGAGCTATACAGCCAATGCATGTTCATAAGCAATATGACGTAAACTATGGTGGAGCCATATAGCCACTGCATTTTCATAAGCAATATGAAGTAAACTATTCTCATTTGAAAGCATAGATGGAAACCCAAATAATGAGAATAATATAAATAAAATGAAGGTGGATGAAATAAAAACAGCACACTGATTAGGTCCCGACTATTCCTTTCATATTTGCTGAGTTTCGGTTTTCACCAAAAAATAATGCGGTGCCTAAATGTGAAATCTTAGCTACCATTTTGTTATCTAACAATTCATTGTTAGATACAAAGTGCCTTTGGAAATTTCGTTAATGATGTTGTAACATGTGCTCCAATCAAATATTGCTTATCTATCCGAATTTGAAAAATATAGAGCAAAACAAAATTATATATGTAGCATCACTTTGCAGATATAATTTCTACTATAGTTGAAGAAAAAACATACTAAAAATAAAGACAACTAGGTTTTTGCTGGGTGAAAACTTATAGATGAGTAGTTTATCTTCTTCCTTTACGGTATATCCCAACAACCTTATAATGTTTCAATGTTGGAGTTTCATCAAATTTTGTGTTGATGTGCTCACTAGATTCTAACGTTTGCATTTCTTTAATAAATAAGATTTTGCTATGAAAATTTACAAAAAAAGAGAAAAGAAACTTAAACTCATAAAGAAAGTAGCATCACCCCTTAGTAGTTACTAATCAATCACAAAAACCAAAACCATATTGTGCTCTTGAAGCTTTCACAGGGAGATTGAAATCCATATGTTTACCTTTTGAGGCTCTGTACGTCAGTAAGATATCTAAGATCATCATCATCATCATCATCATCATCATCATCACCCAGTTTAAAATCCCGCAATAAAGCGGAGTCTGGGGAGGTCTAATAGTACTCAGCCTTACCCCTATAGAGTAGAGAGGCTATTTCCGGTAGACCCACATGCAAATGTGATAATGAAAAAGTGATGCAGGCTGAAAAGGGTAAAAAAGGAAAATTAGATATGTTAAAAAGATGGGATAAAAGAGGTGAAAAAATGTTATGACATGAAAATAAAACCGGATATAAATAAATAAATAAAGAAAAATAGGAAAGGAAATATAAACAAAGGATATACCTGATATAGAGCCCAGCTTTGCTAAATACCCGATAGGCTGCAACAGATCGACTCTGCTCGTCTCTATATGGGCTAGGATTTCTGCCTTATGTGTATGACAATCCTACAGTGTCTGACATCCTTGTTGGACCTTTCCCGTACACCTATGCTGAAAAGACAAATAGTATGATAGAACGACTAGTCTACGACTCGCAAACTAGAAAAGACAGCTTTAACTTCCTACGCGGTGAATACAGTGTGTGAGCGTTACAATAAACACTCGTAATACACTTACTCAGCTATCTTGGTGTACTTTAAAGGGTTTCCCTTACCCTTATCCTATCCCGTCAAAAATTTCTATTTCTAATCACTTCCACAGTAAGGGCCAACTCTGACATATCTTTTTTAACTACTTCCCTCCAGGTCTTGTATGGCCTGCCTTTTCTTCTATTATAGCCACTAAGAATAATTTGCTCACATCGTCTTACCAGAGCATCTGAGTGCCTTCTGTCTCATATGCCCAAACCACCTAAGCCTGGTCTCTCTCATCTTATTGGCAATACTGGTCACCTATAGTCTGTCTCTCACCACACGATTTTGGACATTATCTCGTCTAATAATGTCATACATCCACCAAAGCATGCACATCTTTGCTACCAACAACTGTCTTGTATGTCTACTTTTGACGGGCCAACACTCTACCCCATACAACATGGTTGGCTGAATCACCATTCTGTAAAACTTCCTTTTAAGCTTTAAAGGAATCTTTTTATCATATAAGACCCTTGATGCACTTCACCATTTGCTCCACCTAGATCTGATACGATTGACTATATTGTCATCAATATTACCATCTCTCTAAATGATGGACCCAAGGTATTTAAAACTCTGTTTTTATGGTATGACATCAGTTCTAATTGTTACCGCTGCCTCATGGACCATCTAGCTTCTTGAAAAGTTGTATTCCAAATACTCCGTCTTAGACCTGCTCGTTCTAAAACCTTTCGACTCTAACGTCTCTCTCCAACATTTTAACTTGAAATTGACCCCCGCCCTGATCTCATCTACCAGGACAATATCGTCAACAAATAACATGCACCAAGGTACCTCTCCTTAAATATGTTTGGTAAGCTCATCTAACACTAATGTGAATAAAAAAGGGCTTAAAGCGGAGCCTTGGTGTAGGCCAATATCAATAGTAAACACTTCCGTGTCTCCCCCTATCATCCTTACGCTAGTCAATGCTCCTTCATACATATCTCTAATAATTCATATATAGGTCATATGGATTCCTTTTGCCTCCAAGCACTTCCATAAGATTTTCCTAGGAACCATATCATATGCCTTCTCCAAATCGATAAAAATCATATGTAAATCTCGTTTTCGTTCCCTATAGCATTCCATAAGCCTACAGAGAAGATGTATTGCTTCGGTTGTGGACCTACCAGGCATAAATCCAAATTGGTTGGCTGACATAGAAGCTGCTCTCCGGACTCTCTTCTCAATTACCTTCTCCCATAGCTTCATGGTATGACTTAGTAATTTGATGCCTCTATAGTTGTGACAATGTTGGATGTCCCCTTTAGCCTTGTATACTGGGATTAACCTACTCAATCTCCATTAATCTGACATTTTGGCTGAGTCTAGGATCACATTAAAAAGGTGAACTAAACACTCATTACCTATAAATCATATTCGCTTCCATACCTCTATATATGGATCTCATCCGGCCCAACTGCCCTTCTGCTCCCCATCTCTCTCAATACTTTTGTAATTTCTCCCATTGTGACCCTTCCGCATTGGGACCAGTTAGGAACAAGCTTCGATATGGCAGGTTCTCCTAACTCTCTGTTGACCAAGATGCCTTCGTTATACAAGCCATAAAAGTATCTCTGCCACCTACTCTTGATGGACTGTGTCTCTGTGAGTACCTGACCTGCTTCATCACGTATACTTGGTTGAAATCTCTCGTCGCACGTGCCCTATCACGCGCTAACTTGAAAATTCGTTGTGCTCCTTTGGGCGTATCCAAATCCTTGTACATAGTCTTGTATACTTCTCCTTTCGCCACTAAAATTGTCTTCTTTGCTTTCTATTTTTCTAGTCTGTACCTTACTCTATTAGTAACCTGCTCCGCATTTGTTGTACTTGCTACTAGGTCTTTGTATGCTCTCTTTTTTTCCTTTACCGTCCCCTGAACCTCTCTCGACCACCACCAGGATTCCATCATCCTGTTCCTCTGCCCTTTAGAGACTCCTAGGAGTTTTGTGGGAACCTAAGAGTTTTGTAGCAGTTTCCCTCACTATGGGGGCTACTCCCTCCCACATTTGATTTGCATCTCCTCTCATGGCCCATGCGGCTCTATACTGGATTTCAGTCCTAAAATGTTCCACCTTGTTCCCTTTTAGATTCCACCATCTAATTTTATGACATCGCTTAGTAATTGATGTCTCCTCCATTCCTTAATTCCTAGATCCAAAACCAACAATTTGTGTGGGGTTGATAAGCATACAGCCAGAAGCACTTTGCAATCCTTACCCCATGCTCTAACTCTCTTCCTAACAAGGAAATAATTCATCTGCATCTTGGTCGTGCTACTCTTAAACGTCACCAAGTACGCCTCGTTTTTCTTAAAAAAGGAATTGGCTATCACCAGCTCAAATGCTACTGCCATGTCCAGTAAGGCATTTCCACTTTCGTTTCTATTGCCATATCCAAAACTCCAATGAGTTCCTATATGACCATCTGAGACAGCCTCTATATGCCCATTAAAATCACCTCATAAGATAACTTGCTCAGAGTCAGGGATTTGTCAGAGCACTTCATCCAGCGCTGCTTAGAATACACATTTTTATTGTTCGTCTAACCCAGCTTGCGGAGCGTAAGCACATACTACATGGAGAACATCCTTGCTAAGAACAATTTTTGCCACCATAATCTGATTACTTACCCTTGTGATCCCCACCACTTGGTTTATAAGTCCTTGGATCACTAGGATACCTACCCCATTATGCTTCCATGTATTTCTATAGGACCACAGTTTGAACCTCCCTATCTCCTTTACTTTAGCTCCCGATCACTTAGTTTCCTGAACGTAGGCTATTTGTATAATGTATTTGTCTAAAATCTCTACTAATTTTAGAGACTTTCCCGTGACTGTCCCAGTGTTCCAAGAGCCTATTCGCAATATGTTGTCGCCTTTTTTATTCTTGCTTGTTGCACGCATCGAACCGCTAGCACATATCTCATCTACGTAATGAGAAGCCATTCCTCCTAGCTCGTGGCCCTCACACCCTCTCAGTGTCACTAACCTAGCACAACCTTGTGAGAAATATATAGATTGATAGATATGTATATATAGATAGATAGATAAGTATATATATAGACTAAAACAACAACAACAACAACAATAACAACAACAACAACAACAACAACAACAACAAGAATAATAATAATAATAATAATAATAATAATAATAAAACAAAACAAAACAAAAAATAAAATAAAATAAATAGTAGTAGTAGTAGTAGTAGTAGTAGTAATAATAATAATAAGTAACAAATGGTTGATTATGAATGTGATTGAAAGGTAGTCAGCAAAACACACTCATTAAGTGATAGATGGTAGATGAGAAATTGGCAAATCATACTTTAATTGGTCAACTTGAGCTGAAAAGTCAAGTAAGACACAATGGCTAGACAACGGCTAACAAGAGACTAGAAAACTAGACAAAATCTAGAATAGGATTTTTTAAAAGAATATTAGAAATCCCAGTATCACCCTTGTCAAAATCGTAGATCAACCTCGAGGACCATTCCTCTATTGTAAACACTCCAAATTCTAGACTCAAGTGGAGTTACGGTATTCGTTACTATCGTACTAAAAAAAGATTCATAGAAAAAAAGATAAGAGAAGAAGACGAATAGAAGCGAAAAAGTAGCTTCAACACAGCATCAACTGGGAATGTAGACAGTGGAAGTATAAAGTATGATAATATCAGTATCTTAAACAGTAGAGATGAAGAGAAGCGTGTTTGGTTTCCCAAAAAGAAGTTAGAGGAATTGACATACAAGTGATTAAGGGAAAGAAAGAGAGAGAAAAAAATTCAAGCTAAGTTAATGAAGCAAAAGAGTGTAGCTAAGATGTTGTCTAGGCCAATGAGGAACAATCCAGAAAGTGAAAAATAGGAGACTAAAAACCTAATTTTTGAAACTATAAAAAATGATGTTTTACGTTACAAAGTTGCAAACTTTCGCTCACATGATTGACACATGAATGTCAGCCTTTGTTGATAATTTCAACAACTTATTAGAAATTTCGCGGACATGTACAATTTAAAGATGTTCAATAATATGCAACCTCATTTTTAAACAGTAAAAAGACTGTTTTCAAATGACCCACGTAAAAGTCTTACTATAAGGGGAAAAGGTTAAATTATTAATTATTAACAAAATATGATAAATGATATAAATTAATAATTAAT
>JANQBM010000002.1:26669767-26692539 GCA_025594535.1 Erythroxylum domingense
CCAAGTGGGGAATCTTATTGGACTTAGATAATTCAAGCTCCAATAAGCCCAGAATTAATTTAATCTCATTAGAATTATTATAGCTTATTAACTAAATGCCATTCCACTAAAGACAATTAGTTGAACTCTTGAATTACTAAATATTATGACAATATATATTTCAAATAAGATGTCCAATTGTAAACCCTATTATGCACCTCATTATAGCCATCTGCACAACAAAGGGTAAAATTACCGTTTTGCCCTTATATTGGTTTATCCTTCTAGATTTCCCGTTTTACTCTATATGGTGATTAACACACAAGATCTTATCTTGGTGTTACGACTTAATGGGTAGCTAGTCCATCAAACTCCTGGCGTCAGTTTAATCACCAATCTCTATAAAACATCTAGAAGTGATGATATCAATATAAACTCTTTACTTGAGTTAATGTTCCCTAATACATGTTTCAATTAATAACTTCAACATGCTGACACTGGATTAATACTTTGTAAAAAATCCATTCTGATCACATCAAGAATTATAATGAAACACATATGAGTTCACCACTCATCAAGATTGTGGTTCATAATAAGCAAATGCTAAAATGTATGTTTTAAGATTAAAGTAACGACCTATTTTATTCATTAAAACATACGTGATTCTAGATTCATTTAATAGTGCCATTATCGATAGTCGACTACTATCATGATATGAAACTTATCATTGCCTTGAAGTAAACTCCTTTACTGACATGGAGATAAATCGCAATACTACAGTTTAAACCATAATCAGTTGACCAATTTGATTATTCAACTCGGAATCAATTAATTTAGATTTTAATAATATAAATGTTTCCCATACATCTTCATGTATATTTATATCATTTACAAAAGAATCTCCATACCTTATGGCTAGTTTTATTATGCTCATACATATAAAACTAAACTCTTTTGTTTTATTAATAATAAATATTTTCATTACAAAAAGTAACTGAAAGAAAATTAAGTTATAAGTAAATACACTTACTTTCTAGGGCATTATATTTACATAACTCCAACAAAAATGCTAACAAAAATGAAAAGAAAAGGGTTAAAGCACGAAACCATCATGGTGACTTAGGTGGTGATGTGTCAGAGATGGAGACCAATTGTGTTTGATGTTGAGCTAGCTTCCCTATCTTATAATTGATTCAGAGAGAGTAAGAGAATTAGTATGGAAATGCATTCTGAATCATTGTTATTTATTTATGGAAATGAAACAACTTTAACTGCATAACAATTTAAATATGCCTTAAACATTCTAATTTATGGTCATTAACTTAACCTTGCATCCTTGGAAACTCAGCCATGATCAATTATAAGAGGCTTACTTCCACCCTTTTTGTCAACGTCAGTTTTGTAGATTGTAAGTAAGCAAAAAATTGCAAAATTATTTGAAAGAAAATATTGATAAAATTATGAAAACCAATTAAGCTCAGTAGTGTCCTTTTCACTAACAAACTATCAATAAAATAGGGAATAACAAAACTCCCTAAATCTTCCATCGAATCGAACAGTTTGTCTTGTAAGAAGGTGAGTTGCTCTCTTTCTTCCTTAATCACCTTCATCTCCTCTGCTTGTTATGCTTCATGAATACAGACTTTTATGGCTTCTTTGAACTTGATGTTTGTTATCATTTGTTCTTTTTCCTTCTTTTCTTTAGAAGATTTGAACACATCAATTTTCTTGAATGAGCTACTATGCTTTGGATTCTCTAATACATCATTCATGTTGAATGTCACTTGGTCATCATTAATCCGAAGGATAAAGTTCTTTTCACGAACATCTACCAAAGATATTTTGATGTTAACACATGGTATATTAAGATCTGGCGGATAATATAAGGGGTTTCATCCTTGTCTTCATCTTCTATCTTGATTTCTTGGTCTTCTATAAGGTAGGGTTCAGTATGGTCTTCTACTGGCTCTTCTTGTTCTTCCCTATTTCTATGTATGATAGCCTTATATTGCTCTCGTTGATATAATTTCATATTGCTAATCGAGTTTCCCGCACTTCTTTTACAAAATTCATATGAAAGTTTTCTTACTTAAATCTCCAAGTTATGAATAAAAGTGACATGATTTTTCGTTACTTGATCAAATTGCTCTTCGAGTCTCTTCTGGTTCTCTTCAATGTCTGTTAGCTTATCCATGATTTTGCCCAATATGGAATCCCATGAATTGAACTTGTCTTGTTGAAATTAAAATAGGTCTTGATGTCATAAATGAGTCCTTACATTATTGGACCAATAGAAATCGAGGTTGTTCTGCCACCCTGGAGTGTACATGTTCCAATAAGGATCGTTACTTCCCTAACCATACTGTGCCTCATTATAATTTATAAAAGTTCTTTGCTCCTTATAATATCTATCTTCCATTATTGTTCTTTCCATTTCTTCTTGGCATCTAGCTCTTCAGATGTCTCATTTCTCCTTCTAAGATGTCTTGTTGTGTCTTTACCTTACACCTCAAACTTCTTTCTTTCTTTTATTATTATTAAAAACAAATGATAATGAAGAGCCTTAGACTGAAGAACTAAACTAATCGCCTCCCCGTCAACGACACCAAAAACTTGATCATGATTTTCCAACGTATGTAAATATTAATATTTAACTTCGATAAATCGCAAACGTACTAGTCGTTCACGTAGTACCTAAGGTGTCGATCCCATGAGGAGGGATAATCTAATCCTAAAATCTAAGACCCAAATAATTCGCAGTAATTCAAAATGCAACAAAACTAAGGCAAGAATTTAATCCAATTACATAACTCAACTCCAAGAATCAACTACAAAAATATTAACAAAGTAGTAGTTGCAACACACACTCAAAAATCAACCTAAAAGAACTATCAATTAAGAGAAAAGGGAACTTTTACCTATCTTTAACACTAACCTAATTGATTATGAATTGATGGATTATTGATCCTATACAATCCTAGGGTCGATTACTCTCTCTCGAGTTAAAACCATTAACCTAAATTATAAAGCCTAATCAGGTTATAGAAAATTGCAATCTCTCAATTAAAAATCTATCCAAAACCTTATTTAAATCTAAAGTTATCCAATAAACTATCGAGAACCTATGTGAGATCTTTCTTCACATAATTACCGATTTGATTAATTTCTCATTCTTATTAAATCTCCTACCTCTCATTAGCCCAATTTAATTAATTTTCATTTGATTCACCCTCTTAGTCTATTATCGAATTATACAATCTTAGAAATCAATCGTAATGAATCCAAATAACATAAAACAATCATATTTTTATTAAATCAAATATAACAACAACTTGAAAGTGAGTTTAGACATCCTTAACATTCACACAATCCTATCATCAACAGTCATTCCAATTCTATACATTAATAAAATTGAAAATACATTGGAAACAATATCTAAATGGATGATAAAGATAGCAACGTCAGGAAACCTCCTATTCTGGGAAGTTCTTCATGTCGGCTTCTTCTCCTCTCTCTTCTTTCTTCTCTTTCTCAATCTCTCAATGAACTCTCTCTAGGGTTTCTCTATGGTGGTTGATAAAAAAGCACTTCTTTTTGTTCTTGTTGTTTTATTTATGTTCTATTATGTTTAAGGTTTAACTAAAGATTTTTTGGGCCCTGAAAGGTCCAAAAATCCCTCGAAACGTGAAGTTTGGTAGTAGCTGTGCATTTACCTGATGAGGGCACAACCGTGGCCCTAAGGCCACGATTGCAGCCTACATGGCCTACTTCTAAATCCTCTATCATGATTGTGGCATGTGGGTCATAATTGTGGGCCAACTCTGGTGCTTTTGTTACAATCGTGGCCAATTGTGCCACGATCATGGGTTGTTGTTTCAACCCAAATGTCTCTAAAACTTCTCCATTCTTTGATGTTGACCTAGAAATACTAACAAACACATCCAAGGTACTTCAAAAACATCATATTTAAGCTTAAAGGATTGTTCTAAAGTATAAAACACTTTAAACACAAATAAATTAGAAACTAACACAATTCTACCCTAAACACATACTAAACAATCGATTAAGCGACTAAGCACTTATCAAATTACACCCTAAAATACGATACATTTCACACCTATCAATGGGCTATAGGCAAAATTGAAATACTCTTTCAATGAGATACTCCCTTTTTAGTGTCTCTCTTTTCTTTTCTTCCTTTTTTTTCCTTTTTTAAAAAACATTAAAAGATTAAGAAATAAAAGAAAAAACAATGAAGTTAAAAGCAAAAACTAAAGCACCACATTACCCAGTAATGGTGCGAAAATTGGTAACTTGTCGTAATACTACACAAAACAACTAAACTTAAAACTATACCAAGTGATGAGTTTAGGTCGTTCCCACAGAGAGTGTGTGTAAAGCTTTTGAAATGAAAAGAATTGGTGTTTAGTTTAGGGTGGTTGAATTGGTTTAAAATAAGAAAATAAAGTGAAACTAAACTAACAAAAGCAAATTAAATCAAACAACATAAAAATGAGAAACGTGATGAGTACGTTAAGGGCCCGATCATTAGTTCAATCTTGGGCTACACATAGTTGAACATACTTTATTGAATTGCCATTCTCATCCTTTCCTAGCAAATATTAATTGTAGGTTAACAATAAGCTCTATTAACCCCAGTTTTCCCTTAGGTCGTGTTTAATTAAAGCAAGCTCTTTTACTAAACCTAACTACCATCTAACCTAGAATAAGCTCTCTAGATTTAATTTGGTAGTTGCACCATGAAATGGAAAATAGATTAATCAAGGCAACAATCATATAAGCTCAGGTCATTTAATCAAAGTTACATTATCCCTAATGATTTGACACCATTAGTTGTCACAAATGAATCCAAACACAATGATTAAAAAAATGTATTCAAGATTCTAGAAATGGGTTCATACATAAACGATCTATCAAGAACAAGAATAAAGATCATTCATACTTGCAAATCAAAAATCCATAAGCATAGGATGACTTAAAAAATACCTAGAGACAAAAAGAACAACAAACACAATGAGAAAAATGCCTAACTTGGTTCTTCGACATCGATATCTCCTCCTAATCAGTGTTTGGAAGCCTACCTCCATGGGTCTCCAAACAATGATAGGTTTGCTCCTTCTCTTTATCCAAAATCAAGACCTCACATTTCCAAACAATTCATGCCCTTCTTTGTTGTCACAACATTATATTTATACAAAAAACTAGGGTTCAGGGACAACTATCTAAAATGTCACAAGTGCGAGCATAGTGGTCAGGAATGTGAACTTTCTTCATAAGCATGACATGTATGGTGAGTCACAAGCATGAAAACTTGTGTTAGGGTCGTGGTCATGACTTGCATACTCATATCGTGACTTGATAGTCATGGTCGTAAGGATGCACTGCATTATATACACTTTATGTTTTTGCTTTTTCTTGTCTCCTGTTCACTCTAATCCTTCTCCTTCTTGTTCCATGAAGAAAATTGTGCTTGAATATCAAGAAGATGACTCAAAGAATGTGCTTTCAACTCACTTTAGCTATTATGTTTCCAAACTGTACCAAAAACCAAATATGAACCAAAATGTTTCTTAAATATTTCATAGCATTAATCACTAAATGTTATGGAATGAATGTACAATCAGTTAAGCACATATCATCCAACAACTATAGACTTTCAACAACTAATACAAAACTCATCACTAATTGTGAAGCTTGTTTTATTTTCCAAATTCTAGGTTACATAATGAACTCCCAATAAAATCTAATTGGATTTTTCCTTAGGGCTTTTAAAATGCACATCTTTTGCAAAAATTGATATGAACTATCTACAACGTTTGTAGTTTTGGATTCCAACATTTAAGATCAAAAGCAATTAAACAATTTTATTCAATAAAATTAAATTTAGCTTTAATACTATTGTGGGGAAATCGAGATGGGATTTGATCCCGACCACAGCTGAATAATTATGAAACTTTTTTCATATTTCGATTTTTTGAATACCAAAATCACTTTAATTAGAAAAAATGATTAACCTATAATTCATAATAAAGCATGAATCTTAATTATTACCATATTCCAAACTTGATCCTTTTCTGATCGTATCCCTCTAATTGTTTCTTAATTCAATCCATTTTAACTATCGCAACTGCACAAGTGTCCAACCTCTAATAGTATCCACAGAATAAGTTGTGAGAACTCTGTAACTCATATAAGGAGTGCTTACTTTATTAGAGCTTAAGCCTATTTATCATAAGTTTTTGGCATTTTAGTAATTTAATTAAAATTAAATTCTAATTTTAATTAAACTTTAATTATAATTACAAATAATTCTAATTAAATAACCATTATACCCAAATAAGATATAATATCTCATATTGATCCATATTTATTAAATAACTCATATTTATTCATAAAGTTTCTCAAACTTTACAATTAAGTCCTACTTGAATAAAATATCTTTTCTTTCTTTAACCCATTTTTTATGTCAAAGTCATTAGGTTCCCAAATATGTTGGCAATAGATACAAATTATAACCCTAAATCATATTTAAGATTAGATAAATTAAACTCTTTTAATTTATCTTTAATTCTCCAATTAAACAATTTATATCCATAGATCAAGATTAGTTTCTAACAACATATCAATACCACTTAAATATTTAGGAATGTCAAAGTAGTTTTGAATAACCTATCTGTGCATGATTTCTCCATATAATTCAATCTTTCATCATACAAAGTTTTTATTAAATATAGAGTATGTAATTAATTTCAACTCTTTTTTTAGTCCAATCATATTAATTCTCCACCATTAGCTATTGATTCAATTAATAACATTTGTGAGCTATTTACTAAGTGTCATTCCACCTTGGCCAAGAATTTGCTAATTAATGTTAATTGAGGATAATAGAAAATTCTCCTTAATTACTTTAGGGTGATGAATCCTACTTTAATCACTTAACTACCTCCATATAATTCATGCTGCATCCAGTGACTACCGAATGAGTTATCCATAATTAAAATAGGTCATAAGTAATATCAAAACATAACAATCCTTTTACATGATAACTTTGGAGATCTCAAGTCAAATGATCACTTATACAATCTTTACAATGAGAATTTCCATAGACATACAAGTAATGTTCCAAATGGATTTCTCATATGGGCTTAGTTCAATGAACTTATTCTCTATCAAACACCCACACATTTGTTCAAATATCTCCATACACTAGCCTATAAGATTGACTAGTTACTTCATAATTGCCACTCTTTTTACATTATATTAATGTCTAGTATTAATAAAATAATGACTAGGAACAATTTAGGGATAATACATAAATGCAATATGAATCTCATAATTATAATGTCACTATAATTTCATTTGCAATATATAATTATCTTATTAACTTTATTATATATATATATATATATATATATATATATATAATATGTATAGGATAGAGAATGCCTTTAAATTATTTTATCACTTATTTACAACCAAAATGATTGACTGTAGGGCATAAATCAATAGGTAGTGACTCCTATCTAATATGGAAGCAAACACTTAGTATAGTTTGTTCCATCCACTCCAATTGGACATCTTGATTATCATATTGTTCTTACATTTCTTTAAGTGTCTATAGGATCCTATTTATCACTCCAAATGTTCTTGACAAGTTTTTGAATAGGTGGCTAACAAATATTCACATTTGTTGACACCTCTTCTTTATGGTGATGCGTTGGTTAAAAATTAGTCCTATTAACACCATCCTTCATCCATTATTCATTAACACCAACTCAATATCTTTGGCAATTGATAAGTGCTTGATTGATTTTCTATTTATTCCCTAATTCTTAGTGAATAATGTTATATTACATCTACGATACCTATTTTGTTTCGTAAGTTTGATTAGGTATAAGTTGGAGCAGCAAGAAATGAAATGAGATAAATTTACATCCTTAGTGTTGATGCTCAATTATATTTTCCTTTGTAAAGGAAAAAGGAGATGAGTTAAGGTGAAGAAGGGATAAAGAATGGAAGAATTAGAGTCACTAAAACTTGCACAATTGTATATAAGATTATGTAACTTAATGTAAATGTGTATAAACTCGAAGATGTTATTTCAACCATCCATGTGACCTTCACACTCATATGGAGGGCTACATAGCTATGCAAGTGAGGTACACAATTGTGTATCCTAGCCATGTACCTCGCTGAGAATATATAACTTTGTGATTTATGCCAAATTATAATTCACAATCACTTACATGCCCATATAGCTAATTTTGTTAACAATGCAACCATAATTTTGCTCTATAAAGGGCAATTAAGATGCCAAATAGGGTATTTACATATTAAAGATGCAAAAAGAGGTAGATTTCCATCCTTTTTTAAAGTTATAAGCTACTAATCTTCTTCTTTCTAGTTCAAAGGGGATATTAAGGTCGATGAACATATTTTGGCATTAATTAACCTTAATGATGTTCTTAACTCTCTTTTGGAATTGAATATATTATTATGTATCTAAAGTTTTATATTTATATATGAATAGATTAGATAGGCCTGCTAGATTATCCATATATGGATTAATTTCCAAATTCAAGATTGTACTATGTAACTATTATAAATATAATTCACGTATGGTAAACCAATGGTTGTGCATCATTATGGATAATATAACATAGGTTAAATGACTAGCATTTATGTGTTTATTGCTTAGATTGACATATTTTTATAGTTCATAATGTGACTGTCACACTAAGTCTATAGTACTTATTATGTGTTGTCCTATCGCTAACCTAACTAAAAGGCTTGTTTTAATTAGCTACAATATAAGCAAAAACTCGGATTAATAGATCTTGTTATTAATCTACAAATAATAGTTTCAAACAGAGGTATGAGAATAATATGATGATTGAATATGTACATTCGTGTGAAAGCTGATATTAAACCTATAACTAGACTAAAACACATTGATTAATTTTTACAATTTTATATTGTTTGATTTGATTTGTCTTCTACAATTTAGTTTATTTTATTAGATCAACTAAATTCAATTAAACATCATAATCCTATGCACTAATTCATTTGTTACAAAAGCTAATCACATACTCTCCATAGATACTATTCTGTCTCACTACTACTACAAATTTAGTTGTGCAAAGTTGCGTATTATTTTCTAGTGTGTTCGGGACACAAATAAAATTTTGGCTCCATTGTTAAGTATTAAAGTGATTATTTTGTATCTTTGATATTAATTGGTGTTTAGTATATTTATTTGTTTGTAATTTTTTATATTTATTTGTTTACAATTGTTTATATTTGTTTTATTCTTTTTTATATATTTATTAGTGATTGTGTGTGAAAGTGACTATATCTACTCATTAAGATCCTTTGCCATTTAATCTATAGATTAAAAAGACATTATGAAGATTACGTAGGGAAAATAGAACAAATATAAGAGTAGATCAAGAAATTGATTTAGAGGAAGCTATGGCTTACTAGAGAGCTTTAAAGGAGTTGGCTATTCCAAACTTGATCCAAAGACTTTATGTATTATTTTCCTATATTTTGTTGAACATATTACTTTTGAGCTTAAGTCTAGTTTGATACATCTTTTTCCTAATTTTTATTATCTTGTAAGTGATGATGCTCATAATTATCTTAAGGAGTTCGATGTGGTTTTTCTTAGTATGAAACCCTCAGGGGTAATGGAAGAGCAAATTATGTTAAGAACTTTTTAATTTTAGATTTTCATGTAGACAGTGTTAGCATATGCATTAAAAAGAAAAAGGTTATTTTTGGAGCAGTATTTTCTACCATCAAAGATTGCAAGTATAAGGAAACAGATTTGTTGCATAAAATAATATCTTAGAGAATCCTGTTTATAAGTATTAGGGGTGCTTTGAGAAGAGGTTTTCAAGCTACCCACATCATAATATCACAAAAAAACTTCTTACCTAATATTTATATGAAGGGTATTACATATAGATAGGAGTTTGGTAGATGCAACAAGTGGTGGAGCACTGGTGAAAATACTCCTAAGAAGGCAAGGACTTTAATTGAGGAGGTGGCAATCAACACTCAATATTCATTTACAATGATGTTTGTGAAAACAATTCAACCATAGAACATCTTTTATATAAACTAACATCTTTTGCTAAACATATTGTTATAGGACAGGCATAAATGAAAGTCCATATTCCTAAACTTGTAACCCAGGTTAGAGAGATCACTCAATAAGTAATAGAACTACTTCCTGTATAGGTCGTAGGGTGCATAACAATTTCAGCATAAACACAAACCTCCTCATTTAACTCAGGTATATCATTAAAGGACATGGTTAAATATATTACAACTAATACTTTGCAATTCCAATGAGATGTGAAATAGTTTCAGTAGGATATAAGATCTCAATTTCAAAATGCAAGGTCTAACATTCAAAATTTGAAGAACTACGTAAGTCAAATGATAATTTCTATTGACTTGTTAGAATCTCAAAATGGAGGAAACCTTAAGAAGTGGTAGGCAGCTAAAGGATCCTAAGAAGACCCCATAAAGAATGGACAACAAAGAGGAAATCAAAAAGGAGTTAGGAGAAGAAGGAAATCCCTTATATGGTCTAAAGGTAAATTTTAAATGTCCCAATGTGGTTAAGACTGACTATCCATCCTATCCTAACAAGTTAGAATATTCAAATAAGGAGGAAAAGCATAAAGAGATATTAGAAGTAAATGTACCATTGCTAGATGTAATCAAGCAAGTGCTAAGGTATTAAAAAATCCTTAAAGAATTATGTACCAAAAAGAGAAAGCTGAGAGGTAATGAAAAGGTTATGATGGTTGAAAATGTTTCTATGGTCTTTAAAAGGAATTACCTCTTATGCCTTATTCTTTCTATGCTTCTTTAAACTTATGCCCTTTTAAAGAAACTAATGCTTACCAGATGGAGTGGTTCAGGATGTTTCAGCGTAGGTGAATGAATTAGGGTTTCTTTCATATTTTTGTGTGGTAGATATGAATGATTAAACTACCTATAATCTCATACCTATCTTATGAGATAGATCGTTCCTAAAGACAACCCAAATTATAACAGATGTTTATATGAGCACCTTTATAAGGGAAGTTAAATTGTAAGAACTAATTAAAAGTAGTTTTACCCAGCAATTTAGAGTTGGAAGCCACTAATGATGTTAAGTTAGGAGAAGAGCTAATTGAGATGATGGCTACCTTACATTCTTCAGAACCCGCTCCTACAAGATATGAACTTGCTTTCATATAATTACCTGAATTAGAGACTACTACCTTCTGATGTGCAGGTATGTAATGTAGAGTTGAGACCACTACCTTTTCACTTGAAATATACATATTTAGGAGACAATCAAACTCTTCCTTAATCATTTCAATGACATTGACTTCTGATCAAGAAGCTAAATTGGTTCATATGTTAAAGGAGCACAAGAAAACCATTAGGTGGATGATTGTAGATATTCGAGGGATAAGGCCTTCTATAGACTTGGATAACATTTTTCTTAAAGAGGGCGCTAATTCAACTATACAATCACAACATAGTTTAAATCCTCCAATGATGGAAGTTACGATAAAGGAAGTCTCATAGCTTCTTGATATTGGAGTAATTTATCATATTTCTAATATTAAGTGGGTAAGCCTATTGTAGGTGATTCCAAAGAAATCTGGATTCATGATGGTGATAAATTAGGATGGTGAGTTGGTTCCCACTCGTGTGCAAATCAGGGTGGTAGGTTTGTATTGATTATAGGAAGTTAAATCTTGTAACTCGTAGTTTTCCATTTATTAATCAAACTCTTGAGAGACTTATTATACATGAATATTTCTATTTTCTAGATGGATTTTCAAGTCATATTTAGACCTTTATTACACTAGAGGATTAAAAAAAAAGATGACCTTCATATGGTTATTTGGTACATTTGCTTACCGATGGATGTCATTCAGTTTATGAAGTGCACCTACCACTTTATAAAAGTGTATGGTCAACATATTCTCTGAGTATGTTAAGAAGATTATAGATGTATTTATGGATTATTTTAGTTTCTATGGTTTTTCTTTTGACAATTTCTCAGAAAACATTGCACTATTTTGGAAAGATGTATCCAAACTAACCTTATGCTTAATTGGGAAAAATGTCATTTTATGGTTGATCAAGGTATAGTTTTAGTGAGTGTTATATCCGCTAAGGGAATAGAGGTTGATAAGTCTATGATTGATCTTATTTGTACTTTTCTTTAACCCTCAAATGTGCAAGAAGTTTTTTCTTTTCTTAGCTATACAATTTTTTATCACAGGTTCATCAAGGATTTCTAGACACCTCTATAATATATAGACATTGTGAATTTTCTAGTTGCTAATAATTTACCTAATCTTGTAGGTTTGTTAAAGGCTTAGAGGGATAAGTTAAAGAGTGAAGCCAAGTACTATATGTAGGATGACACTTATCTTTGTAGGCATTGTATGGACTAAATAATAAGAAGATGTGTTCTAGAGAGTAAGACGCTTTATATTTTGACCTTTTGTTACCAGTACAATTATGCAGGGCACTTTGTATAAAAAATGATTGCCTATAAGTTTTTAGAAAGTGACTTTTATTATCTAGTTGTTTAAAGATGCATATGTTTTTTGCAAGTCATGCAACAGGTGCCAATAAAGAGGTAATTTATCTCGTAGAAATTAAATGCCCTAAACCTCGTTCTTTTCTATGAAATATTTTATGTTTGGGGCATTGATTTGATGGGATAATTTTCTCCTTCTTTTTCCTTTGATTATATCTTACTTGTGGTTAATTATATTTCCAAGTGGATGGAAGCTAAAGCCACAAAGACTAATGATGCTAAATTTGTTTGAGTTTTTGTCAAGTTTAAAATCATTTCTAGGTTTGAGAAGTCGAGAGCCATCATAAATGACAGGGGAACCCATTTTTGTAATATGGTGATGGAAACCTTGTTTAAGAAGTACCACATAGTACATAAGGTTCCCAGTTCTTAATACCGCTAACCAAATGGCCAAGCTAACTTATCCAATAGAGAAATCAAGTTAATACTAGAGAAAATAGTTCAATCTAAGAGGAAGGATTGGACCTTGAGGTTGGAAGATGCACTGTGGGCCTATAGTACTGCCTATAAAGTACCAATTAGAATGTTTCCATGTATATTGATGTTTTGTAAGCTATGTCAAATTATTGTGGAGCTACAACACAAGGCATATTGTGTTATCAAGTGTTGCAATATGAATCTTGGTAATGTGAGAGTGCATAGGAAGTTACAATTGCAAGAGCTTTAAGAGTTATGGAATGACTTGTATAAGAATGCAATGATATACAAGGATAAGATCAAATCTTTCAATAACAACATGACCTCGAGTAAAAACCTTGTTATTGATCAAAAAGTGCTTCTTTATCATTTTGTACTTAAATTATTTCTTAGGGTTTCTAATATATTTCCATATAATGTAATAGAGATACAAAGTTTGAAAACTGAAAACACATTTAAGGTAAATGGTCATCACCTATGCCAATACTATAAAGGATTTCCATTTGAGGATATAGATGATGGTACTTGAAGACCTAAATTGCAGTATCCTGTATTAAGGGTTAGAACCCTAGATAACTGTAGATGAGAAACATTATTGAGAAATTATAAGGTGCATTGCATACTCATGCATATCAATAACATACACACACAAGCGTGCGAATTGATTTGTATATACATTGTAATGACTATTTATGCACTCATTTGACATATTTTGGGGTATAAATGATTTTCATATGATTATGATATGAATAGTTAATGTTATGTCTTAAATTTTGATTTAGAGAATTATATTGTTAATTTAGAATTTTTAGTGAAATTTTGGGAGACTTCTAAAATTAAGGGTATTTTTGGACTAGGAAAAATGTCGATTGGCATGTCAAATTGATAAATGGTAGTAGAAATAAATGTCAAATGGCAGTAGAAATTATTGATAAGTGACATTAGGATTTATTGATAAATATTATAGAAAAATGGGAGACAATTGGATTAGAAATTGGACATAAATGGACTAGCTATTAAAGAGGACCCATTGGAAACCACAAGAGAAGGACATATGGCAAGTGATAAATGTCATGCCACTTGCTACACACCTCACTCTCATTAATTTCAATTGCAAGACCATTGTTCATTTGTTCTTCACTTCTGGCTAAATGCTCTCTCTTCATTTGTTCTTCATCATCTTCATTTCTCCTTCTCCATTTAAGACACCTTCAACTCTCACCATAGTGAACTTTGATGTCATCCTTCACTTGTTACTTCAATTTTTGTTATCTTCTCCATCTTGTTACTAAAAGAAACCAAACCTACTCCACCCTCCATGACGATGATCGTGTAGCTTAAGGAGTTCTTGGAGATTTTGAAGAAACTTTGAGTAAATCAAGTAAGTAGCATATTGTTCTTTATGGCTTGCTTGATAGACATGGTTTTTATGATAGTTTAAGAGGAGAAATGATGTCGAAAATATATGTAACATGGATGGAGTATGGAAATCTTCATGGGTTGTAGTTTGAGATTAAATGATGATGAAAATGATGTTGATTTTATACTACATCATAGATGAATAAATGGACATATTTATTTCATATTTTTGTGTTTATGATGAATAATAGATTATGTATTGTTTTATGAATGATTAATAGTGAAATTGGTGTTAGAATGAGAGTTGATAATTAATGAATAAAGAGATATGTATATGACCTACTTTGTGTTAATGGATGAGTGTAAAAATAAAAATACATGAATGATTTAAATATGTTCTGCTTTAGGTATATGAGTAATGCGAGTTATAAGTTGTCATGTGAGAAAACAGATTGAGCTTTAAAGTTAAAGAACAGGCAAGTGTAGTGTTTTAAAAAGAGAAGAAATAAGATGACAGTTTAGAAATAAAGTGAAGTTGATAATGGAATTAAATGTGAGCTGAAACATTGATGAACATATGGATACTTGGATGTCCTGTTTTTGTATATAAGATGAACAATTTAAGAATGTTTTTGAGTTGGAAATTAGGTGAGAATGAAGGGGAAATAAAGTAGAAATGTTTAATTGAGCATAAGATGGTTTGGTTGTAACATATGAGAGTTAAAAATCTGGAAAACATGGAAAAAGATAGCAAGAATGTTCAGATTTACATAACCCACGATCCTGGGAAGGCCTCCAAGATTATAGGAATGGCCATTAAGGTGAATTCTCCTTCTTTTATGTGATTTTCGAAACAACAAATGATAAGGTAATTTTCTATAATGCATTTAGGCTAGAATAAGGCTTGAAATGAACCTAGTATAATGATGGATTAATTGATTAAATGTATGATATACTTAGGGGGATAATCAAGGTTATAACTTAAGCATGGATGATTGATATTAATGAGAAAATTTCTAGAAATTTAGAGATGTTATAAGAATGAAAGTAACCCTATGAATGCTAATGTGATTGAAAGAAGATAAGTAATGTGTATTAAATAAGAATGAATGAGAACTTGAATATTATGTGATCATATGATACTAGAAAAGAAATGATAAATGATTGAATTATGATATTATAATAACCAAGTTCTTTGAGCTATGATCTTAAGTGCAAGCTTAATATACATAAATGATGATGTTTAAATGATTAAGAGATGTGATTAAAGAAACATACTTGGAATAGTCAAATTGAGCATGCATTATACATTATACACATACATATGTGTACGATTGAATGTTTATGTGATTGTGCAGATTAGTAATGTGTGTATTGCCTAAAGTTGATACACAGGATTAAACATCAACATTCAGATGTTTCCTAATCATAGAAGAAAATGCTAATCTGGAGCGTATTGTGAGTCAACCTAGATGGTCTCACATTGATTGATATTTCTATTTAAATTTCTGTATTAAACTGATTATGATGTGATTGGAAATAATTCCAGACATTAATAGTCTGAGGAGTTTTATAAACGTAAATGTATTGGAAGTGCTTCATTGAATTTGAATGAGAAAGAAATAAGTGCTCTCAACGTTTCATTGAATCCCAGACATAGATCTGATGAAAATTTGAAAAAGTGAATGTGTACGGAACAAATGTGATTGACTAAATATATGTGAATTCATGCATTTCATTACATGATATATATGATCAAATAAAGGTAGTTGTGACCGGAGTAACCACAAAAAAAGAGCTTAAAGCTTAGAATGTGATTAAGAGCCAAAGGCTCACTATGTATAATGAGCTTGGTATTCCTAATAGATACGGGACAGTTATCAATGAGCCCAATATCTACAATAGATATTAAAAGAAACTTGGTCACAACAAAGTAACCACTGAAAGTGAATTACATGTGCATTGCATATAAATAAATTGATGTGTATTAAATAAATAACTGAAATGAGATATATGTAATGTTTTAAAACTGAAGTGTGAAATGATGTGCAAATTCTGAATATATGAATTATCTGTGAATGTGAAAATGTGAATTGTTCTATGTTGCTATAAGTGAGCCCATCGAGGATGGTTCACTCATTGAGTTCGCAAAACTTACTAAAATTGCAACATTATCTTTCAAACTTAGAGAAGATACCCAGTTAAACAAATTAGAGTATAGCCACCAAATTCAGACATAAGCTATGGGTCGGGATCAGTTTGCACCCATATATTTCTTCAATCATTTTGTATTAAGATCTGTATCCCGTAACTTTTTTTTATTGTATTTATGAATTGTAAAGTGAAATTGCATTTATGATTGAGTATATTTATAAATGTAACGAGCTAAATTGAGCTTTAATTGAAATAAAAATGTGTTGTATCTTGAACTCAAATCGAATGTGAATTTGTTATGACTTTGCGATTAGTAACGTTTAAGGATAAAATGGGCCGAAAATGATTCTTTTCTTTTTGAAAATGTGTGTACTGTGTGGAGAATTTGTAATGAGTTTGATTGACTATAGTAGCATGCCACTCTCGTAGAGTCTTTTCTTCAATACCATCAGTACATTTGGTGATATGCCCTATAAGAGTAGGGTACTACAGAGTTAGTATCAGAGCCTAGGCTTAGTATCTTCCATGGGCATTTTTCAAAATATATGTCAAGATACATGCATTTTAGACATGTCATAGCATGTAGTGGCAACTGATCCCCAGTCTAAGTCGCGTTTGCATAAGTCATACGCATGAACATTCATTAAGAGTTAGAGCTGTTAGAAGTAATGAGAAGGATGATGATCTATTAGAGTGTAAGAAAAAGAAAGTTTGTGGATATCTAGAAATAAGAAATACTACATTGTTTGATATGATGGAAAAAGATTCAATACATTTGTATTTGTGGTTGTATCATCGAATATGACATTAGTATTATACTATGGTTATATATATCTTTGAATTCATATGGATGCGAATACATTATCGTGGACTGATTGAGGAAAAGCAGAGATACAGATAGAAATGATAAGATTTAAAGTCTACAAGCCAATATGAAAGAAAACAAAATTTTACTATGACATTGAGAAGTGGAATTTGAAATTGAACTGGTTATTTGATTAATGTGATAAGAGTTATGATTTAACATAAGAATATGTCAGTGGAATTGAGATCAAAACTTCATTATGGTTATGCTTCTATAATTTTGAATTGATTGAGAACGTATGTATGTAGGATGAAATAAATGATAATTGAAAGATGAGATAAATGATAGCGATATATATAGAAGTTCTGAAGGTTAAGATGATTCGTTATTATGAGTGCATATCTGATAATGTGATCACCTTTGTTAGGGTTATGTAAATATAGTGCCCTGGAAAGCAAGTATATTTACATATAATTTAATTTTCTTTCAGTTACAATATTGTAATGAAAATATTTATTATTAATAAAACAATAGAGTTTGGTTTTATTTATATGAGCATAATATAACTAGTCATAAGGTACCAAAGGTTCTTTTGTAAGTAATATACATATACATGAAGATGTATTATTAGAATCTAAATTAATTAATTCACAGCCGAATAATCAAGTTAGTTGCTTGATTATGGTTTAGACTGTAGTGTTACGATTTACCTCCGCATAAGTAAAGGAGTTTACTTCAAGGGAATGATAAGTTTCAAATCATGATAGTAGTTGAATGTCAATAATGGCAATATTAAATGAATCTGGAATCGCGTATGTTTTTTAAGAATAAAGTAGGTCGTTACTTTAATCTTAAAACATTCACCTTAGAATTCATTTATTACAGACCACAATCTTAATGAGTGGTGAACTCATATGTATTTCGTTATAATTCTTGATATAATCGAAATGGATTTTTACTGGGTATCAATCCAGTGTCTGCATATTGGAATTATTAATTGAAACATGCATCCGGGAACATTTACTTAAATAAAGAGTTTATAAAGATATCATTACTTCTAGATATTTTACGAAGATTGGTGATTAAATTAGCGCCGGTAGTTTCTTGGACTAGCTACCCATCAAGTCTTAACACTAAAATTAGATCTTGTGTGTTAATCACCATGTAGAGTGAAACGGGAGATCTAGAAGGAAAAATCAACATAAGGGCAAAATGGTAATTTTACCCTTTGCTCTATGGATGGCTATAATATGGTTGATAATAGAGTTTGCAATTGGACTTTGAATTAATAATTTTGAAACACAGTTTCTTATAATTTTAAATGATTCAAGAGTTCAACCAATCATCTTTAGTGGAATGACATTTGGTTAATAAGTTTGAATTAATTTTGATGAGATTAAATTAATTCCAGGCTTATTAGAGCTTGAATTATTTAAGTCCAATTAGATTCCCCACTTAGTTTCTAAGAAGGTTATTAAGGAAAGTAAGAAAAATAAACGAAGGTTATCGGAAAGAAAATGAGAAAATTTTGAGAGAAATGGACGAATTGGATTCAAGCCAATAAGACCGGAACAACTTAATTAAGAGTTAATTAAATTGGGTAAGCCTATAATTAAATATTGGGCTTATACTAATTAATTGTTAACTATAAGCCCAAAGGAACTTTTAATATTGGGCTGAATTTTGAATTAATGAATTATTTTAATTGAATTTAAATATAATTATTAATAAAAAATAGAGCAAAACCAAATTTTACAAAGTTGTAGAATTCGGTCATGCTTCTTCTTCATTAAAAGGTTTTATTGGATGGTGTTTTAAAACACCTTAAATGAAGATAATGTCCATGTGTGGAAAAAATGCATTAGTTTTGCTCTCCACTATCATTAAAGAATAAATGAGTGGGTCGAAAATGCACTTCATGATTCAATGGTTTTGATGGATGGTTTTTGGTATGTAAACATGCATGACTTTTAAACATCCACTCTCTCCATACAATTGTCCAAGTGTTGGACTTGAAAGAAGATAATTAATTTGTCTTTAATGCTAAATAAAGGGTGCGGTTTTTGGAGCTCCCTATTAACGTAATTGGGAGCTCACCATTGGTCTCTCCATTTTGTATCTTCATTCTCCCAAAAAACTAAAAGGTGTTGTGCTTATAAAGAGAGTTTTTGTTTTAGCTTTGATGCTATTAATGTATGAAAAATTTTGTCTCTCTCCATTCTCTAAACACTAGCCGAACATAGCAAAAGAGAAGGTCTCTGTTTGTTCTAAAAAGCAATCGGCTATAGAAATACAAAAGGTCTCAACTTTGTTGTTCTTTTGAACTAGCCAGCTAGCCAATTTTACTTCTCCTTTCCCACTAAAGGATCTTGATAACCAAGTTGTCCAAGGAGAATAAGTGGTAGATCTAATTGATTGAGGACACTGCAGCGAGGAGTCAAAGATGTAGCAAGGAGTCGGTAAAAAGAAAATTCGATCTTGTTCTTATTTTATTTATTTTCCTTATACCGTATCATATATGGATTAAAGTGTGTTGATTTGGTGTTGCGCTTCCGCTATTTTGTGATTTCAAAAAAAGTTTTTAAAATCTACCATTTAGCTAAACCAAGCATGTTTTTTGTTTTTGATCCAACAACTGGTATCAAAGCTAGGTTTTATTATGCATGATTCGATTCCCATATGTGGCATGGTTTGGCAATTAAATTAAATTATGTATGCTACAATTTTTTATATGATAAAATATAAGTTGTTTATGTTTTGGTTAGCTCTTTTGGTTGTCCATACAAAATTGATTTACCTTGTAAGTTTTCTTCGTTTGGTTTGTAACAAGGAGGGTGGCTTATCATCGCCATATTTCCTCCTTGTCTTAATTTTTCTGTTTTCATTTTTTTACTATACAAAATTCTGTAATTTTGAAGACGGAGCAATTATAGATCAAAGAAAAGTAGGTAAATGTTTTCGGTTTTTATTTTATGTTAATGGCAGTTTTTATTTTGATTAAATTATGTTAATACTTGATTTTTTTCAAGTGCTGGAATTTTTTGTTTTACTATTTACATATCAGATTTGTTTAAAAAAATGCCATTAACTCATTTTTACCGTACGAGCTGGGTCATGCGAATAAAGACTTTGAAGCAAAAGATACAAGTCTAAACAGAATTTTTGGGCCTAAAGGCCTTGTAATTTTCTTTTATTTTTCTAGGATAGACAACCAAAAGTGACTATTTAATTCATGAGATGAATGGATGAATTGATATAAATAATATGTGATATTATATGAATGTATGTCATTTAGAAAAGTTGCCAACCGTAGGTTTTACCATGCATCCATTATGTATGAGATATATAATGAAACAATATAGGATGGTTAATAAATTGCATCTAGATAAGATGAGATTAATTAAAACTTAAAGACTGAAAAAAGATTGAGTAGGAGAAGATGCTCATGTGAGAGTCCACGGTCTTCATGCAATGACCCATTTGAATGTGGTGAAGTGTTATTCCCTACCAGAGGACATGAATCATAGATCTTACATAGTTTGGGTCTCCTAAAGGATAAGTCTACTCATTGGTAGCAAATGTGACCTCCCATCGAGGCATGGTCTATAAGTATCTTTAGTGAATGAATCAAATGGTTGTGCACTTAACATAGTTTATCAATAACCTACCCATCTTAGCTCTGTTGATACATGCATTAGACCAAATTATAGCATTTCTCAAAGAGCTAGGCATGAAGATGCTTGGTAGCTTTTTGAGTGGGAGGGTCCCAGTTTTTCTTTTAATAGATAAGATGGCCCACTGTCACTTAGTTCGTTATAGATAAGAAAAAAAATCGTCATATAAAGACTTATTTTTTTTTAAGTTTTGTTAAATCTATCATCATGCATACATGCATCATGATTTTATACCCCAATTTTTGACTAGTATGCTCATTCTTTAATAATTTATATTTTCAATCATAATGACCACAATATGAATCCACTCACAATGCTCTTGACATATAATAAATTAGAAAATGGAGAGAAATTTAATGAGTGGAGATGTAACCTTGACATCATTCTCTAATATGAACGAATTTTATGGGTATTAAAGGACAATGATCTTGCACCTCCAAGTGACAAATCAACTCCTGAGCAAGTCCAGCAATATGAGCGATGGCAGAATGCTGATAAGACTGCTAAGTGCTATATTCTAGCTTCTGTCAGTGCTATGTTGCAGAAGCAACTTATAGGCATGCAAAATGTCGGTGTAATGGTCCATCACCTACATGACATGTTTGGTGTGAGGACTAGGTCTGCTAGGGTGAAAGCTATCCAAACCTCTCATAATCTCAGATAAAAGCCTTGTGAATCGGTGCAGGATTATATGTTTAACGTAATCTCTGCGGTTACTAAGGCCGAGTTGCTTGGGGCAAAAATGGATGCGGAAACGCAGATGATCATGATCATCAATAGATTAAACTCTTTTTTTCAGTAGTTTAAGTTGGACTATGAGCTCAACACCAAGAATTGCACCTTGAGTGATTTGATGAATACCCTCCAGAATACGGAGGAGATGTTAAATATTAGGGCCAATGGGCCAGAGGCTTATGTGGCATCTTCTTTTAAGCCTAAGGATAAGGGTAAGCAAAAGAAGAAGGGTGTAAAGAAAGGGAAGGCCCAAATAGGGTTCAAGGCCCAACCTATGAAAAAGAAGGCCAAAGAGGACCAAAGGAAAGTGTTTCCACTGTAGTGAGAAGGGCTACTGGAAGAGGAACTGTACGGTCTACCTTGAGACCCCACAGAGCAAAAAAGGTATGGGTTTCGTAAGTTTATTAGGAACTAGAAATGTGGAAGTTTCATCTGATTCTTGGATATTAGATTCAGGAGCCACTGACCAAGTTTGCAATACTATACAAGTGTTCTAGTAAAGGAAAAGACTGCTTAAAGGCCAATTTTAAGTCAAGGTAGTAGATGGATTAATTGATTAAATTTTTGATATACTTAGGGTGATAATCAAGGTTATAACTTAAGCAAGGATTATTGATATCAATGAGACAAATTCTAGAAATTTAGAGATGTTATAAGAACGAAAGTGACCCTATGAACGCTAATGTGATTCAAAGAAGATGAGTAATGTGTATCAAGTAAGAATGAATGACAATTTAAATATGATGTTATCATATGATGCTAGAAAAGAAATTGAATCATTGAATTATGATATTAGAATAACCAAGTTCTTTGAGCTATGAACCTAAGTGTAAGCTGAATATATACAAATGATGATGTTTAAATGATCAAGATATGAGATTAAAGAAACATACCCAAAATAGTCAAATTGAGCATGCATTATACATTACATATATGTGTGTGTGTGTGTGTGTGTGTGTGTGTGTGTGTGTGTGTGTGTGTGTGTGTGTGTGTGTGTGTGTGT
>JANQBM010000002.1:26745533-26777983 GCA_025594535.1 Erythroxylum domingense
ATTTATAATTTTTTGAATTATTAAAATAAATAACAAAAGTTAAAATGTTTAAATTAATAAAGACATGGAAAACAAATTTTATAAATTAATTATTGTTATTAATTGTTTGATGAATATAACATGCCTACATAACTTAAACAAATATATATACACAATAGAGCTGACCAATTCAACAAATTAAGGAATTAAGTAGCTAGTGTGTTTTGTTAGTTTGTTTAATAAGCCACAAATTACGGAAGTGATGATGTGTTTGTTTAATTAGCCAGAAGTTAAGGAAAGAGTGGCTGACCGTGGGGCTCACCACTTCAACAAATTCCTATTTGTTGACTATCAAGTATCTAATGAAAGGAACGAAGAATAAATCAAGCTTCTTTGGCAACAAATTCCTATTTGTTGACTATCAAGTATCTAATGAAAGGAACGAAGAATAAATCAATCAAAAAGAAGCTTCTTGCCTTCAATTTTCAGTCAATATACTGTAGGTATTTTATAAGTCTTAGGTAAAGTGGCAAACTCATAAGTACTCAAACACATGTTTTATTTTATTGTCTTGGCGTGTTTTTCTTTTAAACTTACGTGCAAGTTTATTTTCTTTTATTTTATCTTGAAAATTTACAAATCCTTTTTAGACCTGGATAATTATTTAGGTGGGTAAATTAAGGTGCTTAATATCTTTCTTATTTTATAATTAGACCTCAAATTCATTTTTTTAGGTAAGACCTTTTATAATTTCTTTTCTCTAAGTATTTCCTTATGTTTTCTTAATAAGGTAGGATGACAAATCTATTGAATATTTTTATTCCATATTCATTCCCATCTCTATTTAAGATGTCCAAAAATGTTAGCAACATTGGGTATTTATAGATTTACAATATGATAATGTAGTTATCGGGTGAATAATAATAATAATAATAATAATAATAATAATAATAATACAACGTTAAATTCTCTATTAATATGAATGAGGCAGCGAGTTACATCATATTAGTATTTTTCATATAATATCTATGAATTTTATTATTTAATAAATTAAAAATATCTATAATTATAGTATGACACAGATACAATATATATTATTTATATACTAAAAATATTAATTTGATGTGGCTCTTTATGTTCAAAAACTTAATATTATGGCACTTTTTAAATGTAAACTAATATTATAAAATTAAATAAAGATTAAAAAGTTTGATTAACCCCTTTATTATATTTTTTCAAACTTCACGATATAATTGTACGATCAAAAAATGCCTGAAAACACACAGAGCAAAAGTAGAGAGTAAAGTAGAGGATAATACTATTATTATGCAAACAACTAACCCCAAACGCTACACTTAAGGAGCTTTTAAAAAATTAGATGGTTAGGTTGAATCAGCCAACCCAACCAGCTCATAACTAAATAGATAAGTAACATTTTAACATGGGTCAAATAGTTAATTTGGTTCAAACGACTAGAAAACATCTTGTCAGCTGCTTACCAAACGCACCATTTATGTGGTTTAAAGCAAACATTAAAACATGGCATGAAAAGTTTGATAAATTTATTTTGTTGTATGATTTTGTGATTGAAAATTTTTATAAAATTTTATATTATAAAATGATTGGTACTGAATTTTGTAGTTTATGTTTGTATGTAGATGAGATTATAATTTTTGTTACAATTATAAATATTGTTGGTGACATCAAAAATTTTCTCTATATAAACTTTATAGGAACGATCTTAGATCTATATCTATAATTTTAGTAATGAAACATATTAGAAATAAAAATAAATAATTTTTAGCTAATAAATTCTTCTAAAAGTTATTCAAAATTAAACATGTTTATACTATTTATGATTCCAATATACATTTGAAAAAAATATATTTAAACTTATTTTTACAATTGAATTCATATATGATAGATTATTTTTATATTTAGCCAATAGAAATAGACCTAATATATCATATAAAATAAGTAAGTTCACTATATATATACAAAATCATATTAAAGAAAATTTGAATGCATTAAAAAGATTTTTAAAATATTTAAAAGGAATAATAGATTATTTTAAACATATTTAGGAATTCATAATATAATTAAAAGATATAATGATATATAATAGATAATTAGTAATGTTAACATTAAATACACCACTAGTTATATATTTATGTTAGGAGGAGTTACTATTTTTTGAAAATATGTGAAACAAGTTATTATTTTAAGAAGTACAATAGAAGCTGAGTTAATTGTTTTAGATATTACATGTATTATATGAATTTCCAATGTTAAATAATCTTTTGTCAACTCTATTTTTACGTTAAGAATCTAAAATTGTTGATTTATTAAGATAAACACGTAATAATAAGAAAATGAATAAACATGCTTAAGTAAGATATAAATTTGTAAAGAAACTTGTAATCATCAAATTATGGCTTTGAATGTTATTAAACTTCGAGAAGAATTTTGTAAACCAATTAACTAAAGATCTAGAGTTGCGTCATAAAATCATCAAGGGAGATAGGCCTAAAACCTATAATAAATTCATCTACAGAAGAATCTATAACTAGAGATCTCGTGAAGTAGGTTCAATGGGTAAAACTTGTTAAAGAACTTCCATGATTTTAGGATCCTTATTATGTGGTTCTTATTAAAGTGTGATATTAGGTGGGTTTATAACTATTAATGATTCTAAGTCAAGAATAGGTGGGTTTATAACTATTAATGATTCTAAGTCAAGAATTCTTACAAGGCAAGGTGATATACACCCTTAAAAGGATCACCTAAATGAGATTTGTTGTAAGGTTGAAAAATAAGATATGGATTAATTTTAGATTTCTTACGAAACTTAAGAGATGGTCACAGAACCATTAACAGTACAACCCAGTAGGAACTTAACCGAAGTCAATACGATATATGTAACAAACTAAATCTGGCTCAATACAATGTCACCATTGTTCTTCCAAAAGAATTAATTAAACTTAAGTATATGTTAAAAATAGTAAGTTACATATGCCTATTACACATTATTTTGTTGCTTTATTTTACTTTATCTTATTTTATTCGAAATTTTGTAACTTGTAGAGGAATGTTTTATGTGTGTGTGTGTGTGTGTGTGTGATTTATAATATATGCATATATTACAAAATTTCAAAATAAATTTGTTCTTATCTTTTAATACCTCTTAATTTTGAGAACTGTGTCTATATTTAATCATATCAATCTTTCCTATTTATTTTTATTTACAAGTTTTGAATAGAGTTGGTAATGGGCTAGGCCTTAGGTGCGATTCTTACCAAGAATTTGATTAGACTTAGGTCATTCTACTCAAGCCATAGACTTCAAGTAGTCTAAAATCTATCTAGAGCTCAGATCCACCAAAGTCCGAACCCGAGCCTAACCCAATATGCCATTTCCTTTTACAGATGCCTTTGTGACTCTTTAACTTAAACCATAATCTTTCCACTAATATTAACAAACTAGGTAACAAATTTTAGTAATTTCTAATAGCACTTAATGTTTGCTAACTCAAAAATCATAAAAGTAGGTCATCGACCGTTTCATCAATAATATTTACTATATAACTATTACTTATTAACTTACAAACTTCTAAATCTAATTTTATCGTAGTGATGACGAAAAAATAAAAAAGAAAATGAAAGAAAATGTGATTGGAAATAGAAGATATGAGAGAAAAACAAAAGTAGAAGAGAGAATAACAACTAGAAATAGAAAACATAAGAGAGAAAATACAATAGAAAAGATGAGCGACAAATAAAAAAATAGTAGAGAGGAATGAAGAGATGAATGGTTGTGATAGAGGTAAAGGAAGAGAGTAGAAGTAACCCTAACTAATATATATATCATGCTTTAGGCCAAATTGGATTGTGAAATCCGAGCTTGAGCTTTACCTAAAGTTCAATTTTTTTTTTTAAAAAAGAGCTTGACTCTGATTGAAGCCTAGTCAACTCGTGCCAAACTTGTCGACCTTATGATGAGTCAAACCTGGCTGAGCTTGAGCCATATGCCATTCCTAGTTTTGAATTCAAATTACTATAATAACTTAGAGCTAAATATATTGAAAAAGGGCTTTAAGAGTGGTGTTAGGACAACCATTATAAATAGGTATAATACACCATTTAGAAGCACCACACCCCTAAGTAATGTTCTCTCTCTTTCTCTACTTTTATTTTAACATTTCCATTTTTATTTTTCTAATTATTCTTTTGTAAATATGACAAGAACTATTTATGGATGCATACATAGAAGAGATATTGTTAGTCTTTTGGATCATATCTTGGGACTGTTGAATAGCCTTTAACGCCTATATGTATAGAGGTACAATGGTCATAGACAACTTTAGATGTTCTTCCTAAAAGGTTAGTGTTTTTTTCCTTAATTATTTTTATTAAATGCTTAAATATCTTTTTATATTAAACTTATTACTTATTTTGATTAACTCATTTATATTTAATATTTGTATTTTATCAAGCGATAACTTTTTAACACTAATAGGTTTATTTATATCATGCTAACTATAATTGTTTGAAACCTTTCAAACATATTTAATGGAACACTAAAGTCAAAATTTTTTTAATCACTTTCTACTCTTTATATCATTTTGACTAGTGGTGGAAGAAAGCAAAGCACATATAAAAGAAAGCCTTTAATCGTCCTTACACTTGGAGTTTATCATATATCAACTTTGATATTGTTTATTACATTTTTAGAAATGTTTAAAAACCTTTAAAGAAAAAAAAGGGGACTAAGCTATAGTAAATTCATATATTAAAATAATATTATATCTCTAACCTATAATTTTAAAATATTGAGTTAGGATTTTTGTTTCGTAAATAAATTATTTTTATCTTCTTGAACTTATTTTCGGTGTGAGAAAACTTCATTTATAAAAATTAGATATCACTTGTACTTTCACGTACAATAAAACCTCAATTAATGTCAACAACTTTTCCTATAATTTCTCTAATAATAAATTGAATCTTAAAAGCTTTTCTTATCAATTCTCTAATTAAAAGAAACTATAAGGTCCAACTTTGCAAATTGATTTAAAAGAACCATTTGTATTATTTTATTGTTAGTTTTGAGGATGCCTTACAAAAATTTGGACTAAGTTTATATGAGTTGACATAAATTTAAGGATGTTAACGATATAGAAGCTGATTGAGGAATAAATGATCACTTAAAGATATACCTTATATGAAATAAAAAGAACACTTTTTATCATAAGTATTGTTTGAAACTTAGTACTTGAAGTTATTAAATTAGAGAGTACCACTTGAAACTTAGGACATGATGTTATTAAATTAGAGACAATGACAAAGTCAATATCAAAGTATTCCTACTCTCTTTGAGCCAATACACTTGTATTTTTTAGTATTTAATTGATATACCAAATTATACCTTAGTTACCAATCATCCAACCAAAAAATATATAATCAAGAAAATAATGAAATAAATGAGCACTTATAGTGATTAAGCCATCCTTGACCTAAGTCCACTTTTTAAGCTTTACTTAAGAATTTAGTTGCTGTTATCTCTTTCTTTAGTTGGCGAAAGAAAAAACCTACTACATCATATCTTTTTCAAGGTTTAAGAAAAACTTTACAAGTTTTAAATGTTTAAGACTCTTTAGCACACTCTTAAGCCTTTTAATAACATAAGCTATTTCAAGAGTTATATAACTCACACTATAAGAAATTTTTCTCTCACTAGAATATTGTAACTCAATTCAAAACCAAAGTTTTGATCATTATAGTGCTTAATTTTATTTTTTGCTCTTGCTTCTTTTAAGTTCTTTGGATTTGAAACCTTTTTGTAGGAATTTTTTACCTTCTAGTCACTACAAAGTTCTATGATTATTTAGGCTTGATTCTTATAAGTATTATAGTTTTTGGTGTGCACTGTAATGTCAATCGAAGATAATGCTCACCAAAGAGCATTTTTGATCCTTTTATGCTTCCTTTTATACTCTTAACAACTTGGTACCTTCTCAACATAATATGAAACCTTTAAGCAAAACTTGATACACTTTAAGTAACTTATCCAAGCCTTAAATCACCTCTTAAACATCTCTAAACATATATTATAACTCTAGTCAAAGCTTGTTAATCCAATAAAAGCTTTAAACATTAATTATAAAGCTTTTTATAAGTTATCTTCCAACATTTCTCTTTAACGTTACCTATCATCACTTAAACAACTTTATTGACACTTTAGTATTTTGTTATCACCAAAATATATATCAATATATTTTAACTAACTTAATTTAACAAAGGAAATCTATATCAATATAAAAACATAAAATCATAGTCTACATTCTCTATTTTTTATATATAACTACTTGTCTCATATGCCCTTTTTTGAAGTAGCTCTACTTTACTTCTAAATTTTCAACATATCTCTCATGAGTGAGTCCATTTATATCAAATTAATTATTCCTAAAATCAAAACTAATATACAATTATTTTAGTCACTTTATGAATTATTTATCATACTCAAATACATAAATCTTCATTTATTCTTCACTGACCAACTATAATATAAATTTCAAGTTTAAAAAGGGCTTAAAGAGAAATTTGACCAGGTCTAAGTCAGTTTATACATGATTGAGGACATATATTTCCCACTAAAACAATTAGAGAATGGGTCATAGCCCTACCTTTGAACTTAATTATTATACCCATATTTGATATGAGATAAATTCAATTATGAATTTCTAGCATTTCCCTCTAACATTTGAGTCCATCCATAATATGCAAGCCTTTATCATCCCACTTCTCAAAATTAAGTTGATCCACAACAATCTAACTCCCTTTGTCTAGATTAATACGATCATATGAGCTACTTTATAAAATAGCTTCCCTTCAATAAAAAGTTAATCAGAAGACATTTGATCCACTTTATAAATCACCATTAATCAAAATTCAATCAAGTTATATAAAAAGATTAAAATAAATCTATGTGAGTCTACAGACATTTAAGAACATATATCTCAACCAAAAAAATTAAAGTAATAATTTGTAAATTAT
Source organism: Erythroxylum domingense (assembly GCA_025594535.1). Taxonomy (NCBI): domain Eukaryota; kingdom Viridiplantae; phylum Streptophyta; class Magnoliopsida; order Malpighiales; family Erythroxylaceae; genus Erythroxylum; species Erythroxylum domingense. Next base: position 26,752,562 of record JANQBM010000002.1, read on the forward strand.
ATCTTTGCATATAAGTCACATATTATTTAGAATCCTCATCGATGTGAGGCAACTTCATATATAAGTTACCAAAATGACATCGTTATAGAAAAGTGAGTTTAGGATGAGCCTTTAGGCTTGGGCCTAGCCTTTTAAGTTTGAGCTCAGCCTAAAGTCTGGTTAACTCGGGATTGACTTATTAACTCCAGGTCATGCCAGGCTACCTTTGCCATCACTATATATAACAGAGAATAAAGAATCTTTCAAAATGAAGCATATTATTATTGAAAGGCTAAGTAAGATTATGAACAAAGCTTTTACCAATAAATTCCAAATTTTGTCTTATATAATCAACATATGAATAATTCCTCTTAAGATAAACACCAAACTTTTGATTCTTATTTCAAATTGTTTGTCAAATTATAAGATTAATGGTCAAATCAAAAATCAAGGGGTAAATATACTTTACTAATGAAATTATAATGAGATAATAGTTATAATATCCATATTGTAACATACCACTCTTATAGCACATATGCCCGATCATTTCCACGAAGAGTCGGAAATATACTCTAAGGTAATGGTATGTTAGAACAATCACATTAACAATGTGAGGCCTCAATATAACTTAAACATTTCAAATACTTATTTCCTTCACAATCATAATAAGTCATATATGTCATTAACATTCCAAATTCAAGTAGACTATACGCAACAGTTTGAACTCAATCCTAGTATATCATGCTGTACAAAAATTACACATTAGAGACAATTTGTGTCATAAGATGGAATGCTAATACAAAAGACATCTATCTAGACTTTGCAGGTATCAGCTGACCAGACCTTTGAGCCATTCTTGTCCCTTATATAACCGTACTAGAATTCTGTTAGATCGCTTTAGAAGCTAGATCTCCCTTGAACCTCAAAATCAATATTGTAATTTTGATGAGTTTGCGAACTCAGTGAGTGATCCATCATCGATGTACTTACTCAAGTTAGAACATAAAGACAAGTATATAACCCAATTTACCAAGTATAACACATTATCCAGCATTGAATACCACATCACATTATATCATATGTCAATAAGTACCATATGTATTCAATTATTTCATATCACTATTTCAAAACAATCTAATAAATAATCTCAATTATTCATATAATACATGTAAAGTTGTATATGCAAATGCACATATGACTCCATTCTTATTTTGCTTTGTTATGACCGAGCGTCTATTAACCCAATTTACTGTCCTATATCTGTAGTAGATACCAGACTCATTTTATATACTGTCCCGTATCTGTTGTGGATATCGGGCTAATTATTATCTGAGCCTATGGCTTTTTGTGCACAATCCTGAGTTTTAAGCTCTTTTCCACACATTGGCTACTCCAGTCACAAATCCTTTATCTGATCATGCATTTCAATGTAATGAGATGCATCAGTTCACATATTATGCTTTTAGTATTTTTCATTCAATGTACTCATTTCATATATCAAATTCTTCAGACATCCCACACTATATATACAATTCAACAGAAGCTTATATAATTAAGTTTACACATCTAGGTTAACCTACAAAACGCTCCAGAATTGCTATTGCCTTGATGATTCGGCAATGTCTGGATGTTGGTGATCAACTTGTGTATCTATAGTCAAACAATATACAATCATGTACATGTATATGTGTCATGTTCATTTCATGCTCAATTTACCTTTTCCGGTATGTATTCTTAATCACAAATCTTGACCGTTCAATTATTATAACTTATATATTACCACTTTGCATTTAGGTTTATACCTTAAGTAAGTTTGATTACTCTAAATTCATCAATCATACATTCATCAACCTTTTCTAGCAATATACATTCACACAATTTCCCAATTCTCATTCATTCATACCTAATACACCTTGCTCATATCCTTTGGATCATATTTGCATTCATAAGAAAAACTTTATTCTTTTAACAACTCAAAATTTCCAGATTTAAATATATTGATATCAAGATAATCCATTTATCAAGTAATGACATCAATTAACAACCTAAACTTATCAAAACCCTAACCAATTAATTAAGCAACAATCGTGGTTCATTTCAAGCCTAAATCAAGTCCAAATACACCCATTTAAAGTGACTTATCCTCATTTGGTTCAACAAATTCACAAAACCAAAATTATCATTTCAAAGCTTTGACCACGATTATGGGGGACCTTCCCACGATCGTGGGATGAGTGCCCCGATGTGCACTATTCAATTTCTCCCAATTCTCAATGAATTTCATCTACTTAGGATCATCATTAACACTTCAAATTTTCCAGAATTTATTCGCTCAAAAGCTACTTCAATTTATATTAATATAGCTTCCATCATGGTTACATAAATCTTACAAAACTCTACTCATTTGATTCATTATTATTCACTTAATACCATCATACATGTAATCCTAACTTTTCCAAATTCAAGAACACTTCAATAGAACCTATATTTAGCATAAATTCACCTTCATTTATACTTCAAATCTTAACATAATTCATCTATATACAGCCTATAACCTACTGTTTTCATACATCAAAAATAAAATAGAAAGTTAACCAATTTATTCATCATATTCCAACACAACTTCATCATCAATCCTACATGCAATTCATCCCAATTCAATCATCATAAAATTTCTATTACAACATGCACAAAGATCATAATTTCACTTACTTGTTTAGCTCAAATTCCACCTCAGTTATCAAGCTATCTTAACCCTCCAAGCTTGCAAGCACAATTCCAAAAACAAAGTATAAGTTGAATGATTTCAGTAACAAGAAGACAACATAATATTGGAGTCGAAAAGTATAAAATTTAGGCAAAATCTCAAGGTTTTGAGGTTGTGTATGTATATCGGTAATGAGAGAATGAAGAAGAAAATAACATGTAGCAAAGACAAGAGAGAAGATAGCCATCCATGTGTGTGGGTCGTGGGGTATAGGTGTGTGGTGAGGGTCAAGACACTTGTCAAATAAAGGACCATGTTATATGTCCTCTTCTTAAACTACCAAATGTCACGTAAATACCTAGTCCACTTATCACTTAGTTTCTTAAGACATTTGTCACCCAATTGTCTAAGCCATTTGTCACTCAATTTCACTACCACCTTTCACTATTTCATAGGCCTAATCAATCTAATTTCTCACATGTCAACTTGTCTTGCCATTTAACATTTTTCCTATACCAAATGTACATTTTAATTCATCTCTCTTCCAATTGTAACAATTAATCCCAAATTAATGATTGTAATCCATTAAACCAAAGTTCAAGACATAAACAATACATAATTATATCATAAACATTTTAAACCTTTCATACTGCCGAAATATGTCAATTGAGGGCACATATAATCTTTGCAATGTTTTCCAAATCAATATTCATGTGTGTATATATGATTATGTTATGCAAGTGAATGAAATGCACCTCATTAATTCTAAAATGATATGACTCAAAAGTCTAACATTCTAACGCTCAGTAAGTTTTGGAAATCAGCTATTACAATTCCCCCTTTAACAATTTTCGTCCTCGAAATTCTTACCTGATTGACCAAATAGATGGGGGGTACTATTTCCTTATGTATTCCTCGGTCTCCCATGTAGCTTCTTCTCTTGAATGATTTCTCCAAAGGACTTTAACCAATAGAACTACACGATTTCTCAACTGTTTCATTTGATATCTAACTATTTTGATTGGTTCCTCAACATAACTTAAATTCATTGCAATCTCAACCTCTTATGCAGGTAATACATGTGTTGGATTTGATCGATATCTCCTGAGCATATTAACATGAAACATATTGTGAATCTGAGATATCTCTGGCGATAATGCTAATTTATAAGATAATGGTCCTACTTTCTCAATAATCGCATAAGGACTAATATATTTAGGGCTCAACTTTCCCTTGTTACCAAATCTTAGCACTCCTCACCAAGGCGACACTCTTAAAAACACCTTATCTCCCACTTGATACTCCATATCCCTCTGGTGTTGATCTGCATAACTTTTGTGCCTGTCTTATGTTGCCTTATTCCTACTATAGATCAATTTTAACTTATCAATAGTATTTTGAATCAATTATGGGCCTTCAATAATCCTTAGGCCCTCTTCATCCCAATATAAAGGAGATCGATACTTTATGCCATATAACGCCTCATATGGAGCCATACCAATACTACCGTGATAATGATTGCTATATGTAAATTCAATGAGAGCTACATATTCATCCCATGCTCCTTAAAACTCTAAAACATAAGCTCTATGCATATCCTAAACAGTCTGAATATTCCTTTCATTCAGTACGTCTGTCTGAGGATGAAATGTTGTACTAAAGTTTAACTTTGTACCCATTGCTAACTATAAACTGCCCCAAAATCTAGAAGTAAATATGGGATCTCAATCTGATACAATAAATACTGGAACTGCATATAACCTCACTATCTCATTAACATATATCTGAGCTAACTGATCTAGTGTGTTAATTTTCTATAATAGGTAAGAAATGAGCTAATTTAGTTAATCTGTCAACAATGACCCATATGGTATCATATTGTCTAGGAGTCCTCAGCGAGCCCATAATAAAATCCATTGTAATCCTTTCTCACTTCCACTCTAGAATAGGTAATGACTGTAACTTCCCAATTAGAGCTTGATGCTCCGTTTTAATCGGTTGGCATGTCAAACACCTCGCAATATACTCAACCACTTGCTCTTCATCCCTGGCCATCATAAATGTTGTTTCAGGGTATTGTACATCTTGGTAATACCAGGATGCATAGCATAGGCTGCTATGTATGCTTCCTCCAGAATTTCTTCTCTTAGACCATTAACATCTGGTACATATAATCTCTACTTTAACCACAATATATCATCTCTCAACTCAAACTCAGAACTCGAATTATGTTTTAGCTTCTCTATAATCTTCACCAATTCTGGGTCTTTGTTTTGAGCTTTCTTGATCCTTTCATGCAATACTGGTATAAGCTTCAACGTAGCTAACAATGCTTCATTCTGTCCCAAACTTAGCTCAACATTCAGGGCTCTCAGTTGAACTAGGTTTGGTAACCTCGATGTTTGAATTTGTGACACACTGTTATTAATTTTCCTGCTTAATGCATCAGCTACAACATTAGCTTTACCTGGATGGTATTCAATCATGCAATCATAATCTTTAAGTAAGTCAATCCACCTCCTTTGTCTCATATTCAGTTCTTTTTAACTCAACAAATATTTCAAACTTCTATGATCTGTAAATATCTGAAATGTCTCACCATATAAATAATATCTCCAAATTTTCAAAGCAAACACCACTGAAGCAAGCTCTAAATCATGAACTGAATAGTTAAACTCATGAGACCTTAACTGTCTCGAAGCATAAGCAATCACTTTATCCATGGTGTGAAGCATCACTACATACAATATATCCTCCAGATCCAGATGGTATAGCTAATACCAATATCGTACTTAATCATTGTTTTAATTCCTTAAAGCTCCTTTGACACTCAGCAATCTATTGAAAAGGTACAGTCTTTCTCAAAAGCTTTGTCAAAGGGGCTGAGATCAATGAAAACCCCTCGACAAACCTCTTGTAATAACCTGCTAACTGAAGAAAACTCTGAATCTTAGACACACTTCTAGGTGCTTCCCACTTCATCACTGCCTCAAATTTCTTTGGGTCTACCTGTATGCCCTATCTAGATATTATATAACCCAAGAACATCATTTGATCAAGCCAAAATTTACACTTACTAAACTTGGCATACAATTGCTTCTTTCTCATTATCTGTAAGACCAACCTTATATGATCATAATGTTCCTCTCTACTCCTTAAGTACAACAAAATATCATCTATGAATACAATCACAAAATGATCTAAGTAAGGTTGGAATACATTATTCATCATTGCCATAAAGGCCGCTGGAGCATTCGTCATTCCAAAAGGCATCACCAAAAACTCAAAGTGTCCATATTTGGTTTTGAATTCACTCTTTGGTACATCAACTTCTATTATTTTCAATTGATAATACCCTAACTTCAAATCTAGTTTAGTAAACACCTGAACTCCTTGTAACTAATCAAGTAAATCATCTATTCTCAGTAAGGGATACTTATTCTTCACTATCACTCGATTAAATTGCTTATAATCAATGTATAATCTTAAAGTTCCATCCTTTTTCTTTACAAACAAAACTGGAGCTCCCTAAGGTAATACACTGGGTCTGATAAAATCTTATCCAACAACTCATGCAACTAATTCCTTAAATTCCACAGATGTCATCCTATATGGAGGAATAGAAATAGGAGCAGTACTTAGAACTAAGTCAATAATGAACTCTGTTTCCCTATCTGGTGGTAATCCTGGTAATTCAATAGGAAATGCATCTAGGAAATCCTTAACAACAGGAATATCCTGTACTGTCTGCTCAATTCGGGTATCAGTCACATAGGCTAAATAAGTCTCACATCCACTTCGAATCAGCTTTAAGGCACTCATTTATGAAATCAATCTGGCTGGCACTACTTGACTAACACCTCGAACTATAACACTTAGTTAATTAGGAGATTTAAGAATAACTTTTTTAGTGTAACAATTCATCACAACCCTTTGAGCAGTAAGCTAGTCAACCCAAAATGAGGTCTATCTTTTTCAACTGCAGTACTATCAAATCGACTTTCAACTCTGCCTGATCAACCCCAAATCATGCACCCTTTACACACTTCTCCAATCAATATAGTACTACCTACTAGTGTACTCACCTCTAAACCACATTTCAACGTCTCTCTCTCATAATGCATTTTAGATGTTAGATGTGGTGTGATAAATGAATGCATAGATCCTGGATCTAACAATGCAAATGCCTCAAAAGTAAAGACATATAACACACCTGCAACAACATTTGGAGAATTCTGTGCTTCCTGTTGCGTAAGAGTAAAGATTCTAGCTTGGGACTGCGGATGGTTATTCCATACCTCAATCCTAACACTAGAACCTACTGAACTTGTTTTACCCCTACCTTTGCCTCTTTGTCTTGCTCTACTGGCTCTGCTCTTCTAGTTATTCATTTCAGTCACTAATCCTCCTTTCACTCCAGATTATGTTCCCAATATTACGGGACAGTCTCTAATATAATGTTCAAAAGAGCCCCAATGCAAGCAAGCTCCCGATATCTTCTAACATTCTTCACCATATTTCTTTCCACAATGCTCACAACTAGGTATCTGTTGTGTTTGCCCTCCATATATCTATCCTCCAGACACCTGACCTCTACCACTACCAGCATGAACAAAACCTCCTTTCAATCTAAACCCTGATAAAGTTAATTGTAACTGAAGGAACCCAATGAATTATATAAAAAAAATTAAAAAGCATAAGGTACTTTAATCAAGTTAAACTTAATTGTAATGTTTGAAAAATTTATGTTCAAATGTAAAATTTTTGATAAATAAGGTATATTAGATATTACGTTTTGTTTGAACCTAATTGGTATTTATTTAGAATCAGTTGAAATTTTAATTAAAATTTTATTAAAGTTAGAGTTATATTTCAATCAAATCACTAAAAAGTTCAAATATTATTATAGATATGTGTAGGTTTTATATGAGCTATCACTGTTGGCATATCCTTTTCTACATCTCTTATAGAGTTTTCTCGACCTATTCATATAGAAATTGTTAAAGGTCAAATACTTATGTGGCTATAATAATTTTTATATAACTAAAAATATTTAAAATAATATGTAAAAAATGAAAATTAAACTTCATAATAAGATATTATGATTATATATTATTCATACTAAATTTAAAATATTTTGATCATTGAAAAATCACAAACAATTTATTTTATTTCATTACATATGGTGAGACCACATCCTAATTTCAATACTATCTTAAAAAATTAGTTGGCTCATAAGTTTTTAAAGGGATAATGGTTTCAAATTACATAAACTTTGAAACGAAACTAGGTGGAGTGTTCAGCCTTTTAATTCTACTAGTTAAGTAGTGAATCTTTTGTAGTTCATTATTTAAATGTCTCCACTCTCCAAGAATCGACAGTTATGAAAAGACTTTAATTACAAATTATTATCTACCACACTTCCTTAAATGCATCTAGTTATTTTATACAGAAATTGTTGTGTTAATCGAGCTAAAAATTTAATTGCTCAATTAAATAAATTAAGTATTCAAAATTTAAATATTTAAAAAACTATTATCTAATATTGTCATCATCACACCCAGTTCGAGTCCCGCATCAAAGCGGGGTCTGGGGAGGTCTGATAGTACGCAGTCTTATCCCTACAGAGTAGAGAGGCTATTTTCGGTAGACCCACATGCGAATGTGACAATAAAAAAGTGATGTAGGTTAAAAGAGTAGATATGAAAATTGATATGCTAAAAGAGTAGGTAAATAAAATCAAACATGTAAATAAATAAATAAAATAAAATAAAACCAAAGAAGATACCTGATATGGTGCCCAAATATGCTAATACCTAATAAGCTACAAAATACATCTCTTTTTTCCTCTAGTTATGCTAGGGGTCCTTGCTCAGTAGCCTTGTGAGTATGGCAATCCTATGGTAACAGAAGACCTCGAGGGACCTTTCCCCATACACCCGAGCTAAAAAGCCAAGTAGTATGACAGAAAGATTTGTTCATGACTCGCAACTAGAAAAGACAGATTGGACACTGGGGTTGGACTTCCTAAGCGGTAAATACATCATGCGAGCTTTACAGTAAATGACTCCCAATAACTTACTCAACTATTTTGGTACACTTTAAAAGATATCCTTTACCTGTATCCTAGTACGCCAGAATTTTCTATTTCTGGCCAATTCTTCAGTTAGGGTCAACTCTGTCATATCTTTCTTGATCACCTCCCTTCAGTTCTTGTATGGTCTCCCTTTTCTTCTCTTGTAGTCACTAACGATTATTCTCTCAAAATGTCACATCGAAGCATTAGGATGTATCTTGCTCACATGCCCAAATCATGTAAGCTTGGTCTCTCTCAACTTGTCGACAATACTATCCACCTGTAGTCTGTCTCTCACCACACGATTCCGAACCTTATCTCTTCTGGTAATGTCATACATCCACCTAAGCATATGCATCTCTGCTACCAACAGTTGTCTTGTATGTTTACGTTTGGTGGGCTAACATTCTGCCCTATATAACACGATTGGTCGAATCACCATTCTATAAAATTTCCCTTTAAGCTTTAATGGGAACTTTTTATCACATAAGACCCCTGATGCGCTTCGCCATTTAACCCACCCGGATCTGATATGATGGACTATATCAGCATCGATATTACCATCACTCTAAATGATGGACTCGAGGTAATTAAAAATCAATTTTTGTGGTATAATTTTAGTACCAATTGCTACCGCCGCCTCATAGGCCATCTGGCTTCCCGAAAAGTTGCATTCTAAATACTCCGTCTTAGTCTTGCTCATTTTAAAACATTTCAACTCTAACGTTTCTCTCCAACATTCTAACTTGAAATTGACCCCCTCCTTGGTCTCATCCACAAGGACAATATTGTCAAAAAATAACATACACGAAGGTACCTCTCCTTGAATATGTTTGGTAAGCTCATCTAACACTAATGCGAACAGAAAAGGGTTTAAGGCGGAGCCTTGGTGTAGTCCAATACTAATAGAAAATGTTTTTGTATTGCCTCCTATCATCCTTATGCTAGACATTGCTCCTTCATACATATCCGTAATTACGCGTATATATGTCATGGGAATTCCCTTTGCCTCCAAACACCTTTGTAAGATTTCCCCCGAAACCTATCATAAGCCTTCTCCAAATCAATAAAAACTATATGTAGATTTTGTTTTCAGTCCCTGTAACATTCTATTAGCCTACGGAGGAGATGTATCGCTTTTATCGTGGACCTACCAGGCATAAATCCAAATTGGTTAGCCGATATAGAAGCTTCTCTCCAAACTCTCTTTTCAATTACCTTCTCTCATAGCTTTATGGTGTGACTTATTAATTTGATGCCTCTATAGTTGTGACAATGTTGAATGTCCCCTTTGGCCTTGTATAATGAGATCAACTTACTCAATCTTCATTCATCCGACATTTTGGCTGATTCTAGGGTCACATTAAAAAGCTGAACTAACCTCTCAATACCAACAACTCCTATTCTCTTCCATACCACTATAGGGATCTCATCCAACCCTACTGCCCTTCCGCTCCCCATCTCCCTTATAACCTTTGTAATTTCTCTCCTTATGACCTTTTCACATTGGGACCAATTAAGAAGTTGCTCAGACACGGGGGGTACGCCTAGCTCTATGTTGTCCAAGATGCCTTCATTATACAGGCCAAAAATGTATCTCTGCCATCTACTATTGATGGAATGAGCCTCTATGAGTACCTGTCCTGTTTCATCTCGTATACAACATGGTTGAAATCCCTCGTCTTACACGCCTTATCTCGTGCCAATTTGAAAATTTTTTGTGTTCCTTGTACGTATCCAAACTCCTGTACATAGTCTCGTATGCTTCTCTTTTAGCCACTGAAATTATCTTCTTTGCCCTCTTCTTTGCCAGTTTGTACCTTACTCTATTAGTTTCCCGCTCTGCTTCTGTTGTACTTGCTAATAAATCTTTGTATGCTCTCTTTTTTGCCTTCACTATCCCCTGAACCTCTTCCAACTACCACCAAGATTCCATCAGCTCACCCCTGCCCTTTAGAGACTCCTAGGAGTTTGTGGTGGTTTCTCTCACTACAAGAGCTACTCCCTTCCACATCCAATTAGCATCCCCTCTTACGGACCATATGGCTCCATATTGAATTCGAGTTATAAATTGTTCCACCATGTCCCATTTTAGATCCCACCATCTAATTTTACGACATAACTTAAAAAATTGGTGTGTCCTCCATCCCTTAATTCCTAGATCCAAAACCAACAATTTATGTTGGGTTGCTAAGCATGCGGCTAGAAGCACTTTGCAATCTTTACACGATGCTCTAGCTCTCTTCTTGATAAGGAAATAATCAATTTCCGTCATAGTTGTGTTACTTATAAATTTCACCAAGAGCGTCTCGCTTTTCTTAAATAAGGAATTAGCTATCACTAAATCAAACACTATGGTCATGTCTAATAAGGCATTCCCACTTTCATTTTTAGTGTCGTACCTAAAGCCCTCATGATTCCCTGTATACCCGTCTAAAATAACCCTTATATGCCCATTAAAATCACCTCCTTAGATAACTTGGTTAGTATTAGGGATTTGTTGAATCACTCCATCCAGCGCCTCCCAGAATAGACATTTTTGTTGCTCGTCTAAACCAACTTGAGGTGCATATGCACGTACTAAATTGAGAACACCCTTGCTAATAATAATTTTAGCCACTATAATCCTATCAATTATCCTAGTAATCCCCACCACTTGGTTGATAAGTTCCTTGACCACTAGGATACCTACCCCATTTTGCCTCTGCGGACCTCCCGATTACCATAGTTTGAATCCTCCTATCTCCTTTACTTTAGCTCCCAACTACTTAGTCTTCTGAATGCAGGCTATTTGTATCTTGTATTTGTCTAAAATCTCTACTAATTATAAAGACTTTTCCGTGAGGATCTCAATGTTCCACTAGCCTATTCTTAGTCTGTCATCACCTTTTATATTCTTGCATGCTGCATGCACTAAAAAGCTTGGTCGTATCCCATTCACACAATTAAAAGTCATCCCTCCTAACTTACAGCCCCCACACTTTCCCGTAGTTACTACCCTAAAAAAAATCTTATTCGCCAACCAGAGAGCACCAGAAGTGCACAAGTAATAAAAGCATGATAAAAAGGATGAATGATTGATTTGAGTTTGTTCGAAAACTCACTAAAAAATAAATTGGTAAATCCCGCACAAAAATACATCGTGGTCCAATTAGAAGCAGTAGTAGATTTTATCTATGCTTATCAAAGCATAAGCACCCACTGAGAATTTACTAAAAAGGCATGCAAGTGAAAGTGGTTGCTGTGTCAGGTAAGGTAAGATTCTAGTGAGAGAGGCTTTTGTAAAAGGTTGATTGATCACGTTATAAAAAAATTTCCTATTGGCCTTGTCTTAAACTGGTAGTTGCGTAAGAACATTAAGTAGAGTACCAATGGGTCGTAAAGGAAAAAAATTGTCAGCTTTTTGTGGGGTCATGATGCTCGAGAAAGCTAATGGAGAAGACGTGTGATGTGCCAAAAACTCTACGAAAGTATAGGAATGTTTATCTAAAGCAGTATATGAAATCATGCATCTCCGTCGCTGAACAACAGTCCCGTACAGTCTGAACAAGAGCTGCATACAAAGCATAGACTATGACCGCAAACTAGCTTGTTCATTAGTCATATCACCTGTTATGAATGCTGCTCGGTTGAAAAGATACCCCAGTATAGGTTTCCAGGGGATCATGGAAAATGGTCATGGAAAACGAGAAAGAAAAAACCCATTTGATCAAGGTTGCAAACCTCAACTATTATCTATAACCACGAGATTTATTCCACACAGAAGACTTGAAAAAAAGTAATTAACAACACTACATACTAAAATAAAAGATCGCACTGGCAGAAATGATATAGCAAAAGCAACTAGAAGGATGGTTGTAACTGCCACCCATTACCTTCACAAACGATTAAGAGCCACTCATGGAGATAACCAACATGAATAAGACATTGTTAGCATACACCAAACTCACACTAAAAATTATAAAAGCGAAAGGTAAAAGCGTAATACCTATTTGGGTCGAATAGGGAAGAAGAGATAGAAGTATCCGAAATGGTTTACTAGAATAGGGAAGCGGTTGCCGAGGCCAAATCGCTTAGAGTACCAGTCAAGATAAAATGCCACATGGCCCGTGAATAGCGAGATTAATCCCACCGTGAAGAGCATTACACCACAAACCAGCGACCATGGGATTTTCTAAGTGGCCAATGATCTCCACCTCCGTCACCACTCATGGTGGTGGTGGTGGTGCTTATTTGTGGTGGTGAAATTCACTTGGATCAACTCTCTTCTTTATTTTAACGTGAAAGATAAATTATTGTATAGATGGAAGCAAAGTTATAAATTTGCAATATTAAATAAGGTTATAAATTTTTTTTCTCATAATAACGAAACATATAATATAATTGTGATGATTAATGCATAAGAAAATTTAGGGGTGGTAATTTACGCAAGCCATGCTTGACTTGACTAAATTTTAAAAAATGAAATAAAATAATTTAATGTTAAGATTCATAAAGCAACTTTTTAATGAAAATTATTTAAGGTTAAAATTTTGTCAAGCAATTTTTAAATTAAATTTTTTTAAGGTTAAGATTTCATCAGGCAATACATAATAAGGAAAAATAATTTTAGAAGTTCCTGAATGTAACATTTTTTTAATTGATTAACTAGAATTTAATAAGACATATATGATAACTTTTTAATAAAATAACTAAGGTTGACAAAAACATCTTATTAATAATTACAATTTCATAAAAGTTAATTAACAAAAATAATTAAATAATGAATTAGATTAAAATTGAATGTTCAATTGAAGAAATTAAAAGTCTGTATACTCAATTAACTAAAATGTGCACTTACTTAATCATTATCTGTTATTTTATTTTTGATGGTTAAATGTCTTATTTTTATAATTAACGGCTTCATAATTATTTTTATTAATTAAATTTGCAAATGTTATCTATTTTGTAAATGGGGTCTTAAACGGAAAGGCAAAATTTCCCAAATACACTTGTCTACACCCATCGAAATCACCAAAAGCACATTTATACAAAATCCACGAGAATGAAAATCTACACATTGGTGGCCTGAAACGATTAGCTGGGTAGAAATCATAAACCGAAATTTTGAAAAACTTATTGATATTTAAAATTTTTGAAAGATTCATTTTATTTTACTAAAAAAGTTTCTTCTCTTAAACTTTGGTTAAAAATAATGACGAAATATACATATTATGAATATCAAATATAAACTAATAAAAAATTACTAATATAATAACTCAACTTATCTTTGAAATTCAATATGAACAAATTAAATTCAACGTAAATTAACATTTTAAGATAATAATAATAATAATAACTTATTAGTTTGCATCAAATTCAATTAATTCATTTCAAATTTAAGAACTAAGGGCCTGTTTATTTGGAGGTTTCATAATGAAACGAGATGGATCGTAACACACTTCTATCATTTGGAAGGAAGTTTTATAATAGAATAGAATGGAATAGGATAGAAGTGGAGGGTTTCAAGTTACGTTCCATTCCATCCTAAATAGTGAAAATAAGAAACCTCCGATTCGGGGAGTTTAGGATGGAACGTAAACTAATAAATATATACTACTTAATATATCCTTAATAATTTTTTATAATATCAATTATTTCTCTTTACCCTAATAACAACCAACACATTTATATATATTTATTAGTTTTTTTTGTAATATCAATTATTTCTATATAAATAAAAATATAAATAAATTATATTTAAATATAAAAACATAGAATAAAATATAATATAATAAATTAAATAATTAATAATACTATTTTATTATTAAAGTCACAACCGTGACTTTTTAATTGAATATGATTTCTGTTTTAGAATCATATCGTTAAACCTCTTGCAACAACTATTTTAATGTAAGGAGTATAATAGTCATTTATTATACATTACATTCTATTTCATCTATCTTCCAAGCAATATTTCACTATATTACATTATGAACCCTTCAATCTCTTTCAAACAACTTTTTACTATATTATATTCCATTCCATTATAAACATTTCGTTCCATTCTATTTCATTCTAATAATTAACATAAAACCAAACAGGTCCTAAATTGAATCCGTTTGATTATAGTCTACATCTTATATTCATATTGTATTTGTTTCTTCATTATTATTTTTTATCTAAAGTCTAACGGGGGGGTGAGAATTTCAAAGATTAGGAGAGTTTTCCTTTAAAATTACTGTAGAAAAAGTTTATGTCTTTTAGTCATATAATTAAGTGAATTTAGGATTCTAAAAATCAACATGTTCTTTCACATAAATATTAATCTAGTTACCCGAAATTTGAATTATTGCAGCAACTATTTGGATATATTTTCATTTATTATAGCCACAATCATGCTCCCACAAATTTTTTATTGAACTAAATCTATAAATATTGTTATTTTTATCACTTTATATTTTCATTACATTTTAAATAAAGTGTAAAGGTGATAATTAAGATAATAATAAATACGTATTAAAACCTTTTGTTAAAAAATTAATGAACAAATCATGTCTTTAATTAATATTTTAAAGATCATTTTATAAGACCATATATACTAAATTAACATCCTAAAAAGTAGAAATGAATGCAATTTTATTTCTTTCGAGGAAGATGAATTTTATTATGCCAGTAAGGCAACAGAAAAATAATCAAAAGTACAACATAATTGCTAACATCATGATGTATCCACTCCTAATATATGGAGATGTTCAGACAGTTACAAGACTAAAATTACATGTCGCAATCTTGTCACTCTTCAGTTAGTGATGATTTTATAACTTTCATGTATTATCGTAGTAGTTCATATCTCCATACTTGTCCTTGAATAGGTTAATGTGTAACCTGATTTGTTATAACATTTCTCTATGGAAGTTTTCCTTGCTTTTCTCTTTATCCTGGAACAATCTTCTGTTTATTTCATCCCAAACAACAACCACAATAAAGGGTAAGATCACATAGAAGCACCACCACTTGGTTTTGTTGGTAAGCCAAATTGTAGTACACCAATTGGCAATCTCATTCTAACTATTTGGAGCATTGTGGATTTGACATAACCTAAGTAGTATGTTCTATCTTTCTTTGGTGAAATCACAAAGAATGAACAAGTGTTGCATGTTCTCCTCAACTTTTTTACATAATGTACATCAATTAGGAATCTACATATATTTAGTTATTTTGCCAGTTGTTTGGAGCTTATTCTTCACAATCATCCATAACATTATTGATGCTCGAGGATTACAGTATTTGAACCATACTACATTGGCCCATGGGATATAGTATGATATGCTTGTCAAGAATCTTCTGCAAGTTGTGTTTGTGAACTTTCCGATGGTAGAGTGCTTCCATATAAATCTGTCGTCCTCCTCATCTAGCTATGTGAATTTATTTCCTGTTCAATGCGTTCTGGAATGGGAAAGCTATGAAAAACATGTTTATTGGTGAGTGCATCAGCCATTAAATCTACATGAGGTATCACTGATTTTGGAATATGTGTGGCAACCTAATTTTGCAATGGTCCAACTAATAGCTAGTTATCATACTAGAAACTGATATTTTTACCATTAGCAATCAAGTTAATGAATTCTAGCTTGACTTTTCTTTTAGTAGCCAGGACGTTCTTCATAATCTAAGAAGCTCCACGAGGTGAATTGTAAATTCCAAATGTTATCATATTTAATATAGGACCCATGTACCAATTTGGACAGCAAATATTGCTTGTCATTGCATAATCTCCATAGTCTTTTTATCAACATGGTAATGTTAAGAATTTTTTTAGGGATCATGTTGAGGCCACCTTCATCCTTTGATTTGCAAATCTCAACTCATTTTACTTTAGCCATGTCTCTGGAATTATTAATGCCAGTACATATCCTGATAATCCTGTTAATATACATGGTCACAAAACCTAGTAATACCATATGTGAAGCCCAATACAAATTAACAGAAGTAAGGACAGGGGAAATCAGTTGAACTCTACTAACTAGTGATTGATTTCTACTCATCTAATGGAGATTCTTCTATTAATCTTATCAATAAGGAAGGCATAGTCCCTACAAGCAAATTTGTTATTTAAAATGGGAACTCCAAGATAAACCATAGGTAGCATCATTAATTTAAATCCAATGATAGATTCTATGTTATGCTATAGGTGGTTAGCACTCCTGGAAAGGAAAAAGCCACTTTTGGAGCAATTAACGTCTAAAACTGAGTCTTTTGAAGATTTTATGGATACAGGATCATCATTTGCTAGAAGGATCAACTCATCCGCAAGGCATGGATTTGAAAGTCTGAACTTCTTACATTTTGAGTGATATTTGAATGCTTTGGTCCTGGCAATGACACTTTTTAAAACTTTGTTGAAGACTTCCATTGTAATTGCAAATAAATAGGAAGAGATAGGATCACCCTATCGAATCTCCTTTATTCTTTTAACGATCTTGGTAGGTTGCTTATTAATTAAAAAATTGTTAGGTAGGAGTGAAGATGAATTGTCTTATCCATTTGATGAAGATTTTAGGGAAATTCATGGCAGCTAGAGTGTTGGTGATGAAGCCCTAATTGAGATTATCAAAAGCTTTCCTAAATCAATTTTAAAGATATAGTTGTTCCAATTTTTCTTCTTAGAGTAATTTGTAACCAATTATAGGATTAGTAGGATATTATCTTACATAACTTTGCCTGAAATGAAAACCCCTTGTGTTTGATAAATGAATTTGAGAAGTACATTTTTGAGCCTGTTGGCAAGGATTTAAGAAATAACCTTGTATACTGTGTTGAAGCAGGCAATAGGTCTATAATAAAAAAAGGTCTTTTATTCAATACCTTTGGAAATTAGAGTGGTGTATGTTTTATCAAGTTCAGCCATAAGTAATCCTTTTTTATTTTAACTTTCATTATTGCATCAGCTACGATCTATTTTATAAAACTCTAAGATTTAATGAAAAAATTACCATTAAAGTCATCTGCTCAACACTTTTGGAAATTAATTTTGTTATAATTTAAAGTGTTATTAATATTATTTTCAAATATTTAAATATAATATAATATTGTAAATAACTACATAAATTTACTTAATTTTTTTAAGAAATATTGAGTTAGGATATAAACCTTTAACCTTTCTTTATTGCTATAAAAACCAGCAACCTACAACAATGAATGCTATTAATATTGTTTTAAAAAGGCAAGGCACCAATGTAATAAGCAAACTGGGTCGCGATGTCATTTTATTTTTTATATATAACGAGATTCACCATTAATTAATGTAAAAATATAGAAAATTCCAATAATTTCTATAAAAAATATATGTCATGACTGTTTTTCTTTTTGTATAGTAATCCAAAATATAGTATAACCATGCAGCTAAGATGGATCATACAAATTTTCTTCATTTCCTTCTAAAAGAACCGAATCGCTACTCTAGCTGTATATTATATATTTGTATAGAATAACTCGTGTACTTTGGTCTCATACTTGAAACCTAGGGAGTCCTATTTTGTAGCCGAAGTTCTGAACATCTTGTTGAATTTGCTTTTTATATTGTCTGAAGCTAAATTTCTTATAAACTGAAGCGTCACACCCGCTATCTATCTCTATGTCAAACGACGGGCAGAAGAAGTATGCTGTTGAGAATCTCTCAACTAGGGGATTCGTCACCACTCTGTGTTGTACACTCTTGTACACATCATTGCTCCACGCCTGAAAATTTTTGTCGGATATTAGTAACAAAGTAGCAGAAAATTCCAAAATTGATCAGTCCCTCGCATATATTTATAAGCACAAATTAGACATTCAGAGAAATTGAAAGCTTTAACAATTTGCGGGATGTAAGTATATGGTAAAGTTAAATGAATATTAGAAAAAGAGACGTATGAGGTACCTGAAACAAGTCACCGATGTTGATTATAAGAGCTTCGGGATTGGGCTTAACTGCAAACCATCTCCCGTCCTTCACTAATTGCAACCCTCCAACTTGATCTTGGTGCAAAATAGTTAAGAAGTCACTATCAGTGTGAGGTATGAGCCCAAATACCTGTGAAGGAACAGGGCAGGCTGGGTATCGGTTGAGTCGGAGATAGCAAGTGCTTGGCAAGCAATTTTCTCGGAAGAAACTTGATTTTCTGCCCAATTTCTCTGCCAGTATGGCAGCCAGTCTTTGTGCTAGATTGGCAACTATTGTAGCAAACTTTTCCATTGATGAACTGCACATACATTTTTAATTTCTACACAGTTATGATCCATCTCATAACCTAATATACTAATATTCCCAACCAAAATAAAATAATTAAATAAAAATAAATTATATTTAATGCAATTCTAAATATTGTGGAATATTGAATCCAAATTCAAATCAAATTGAATCGATTGAAAAAACAAATATGATTGTTTTAATTCTATAATATTTTATTTTAATATAATATGATTGTTTTAATTCTATAATATTTTATTTTAATATTTATAAATTTAATTTGATTAAATTTAATGTTAAAATCTAATATTTACCCCGAACTTAAGTCAATTAAAGCTATAATTTGTAGTTTTTGGACTAAAGGTATGAATAAATAATAATTTTTAATAAATTAGACTGCACTAGACGAGTAATATATTCAATATTGCCTTTTATTTATTTTCAGTCTCTATTCATCTAACAGTAAAAAATTATAGGTTCTCAACGAATTATAAGTTCACTATTGTTATGCAAATGTGATGTAATATTTTAATTTGGATTGAGGTCTGAAATTTTAATTTCACGTATTAATAAGTTGTTGAAATTTCAATATAAGCTATTGAAAATTCAAATTAAGGTAACTGAAACCTTTAGTTGAAATTGTTGAGATTTTAGTAAAGAAAACAATGAAGAATAGTTTGTGAATCAATTTAATAGTTTAAGAATTACACTTAAAAAAGAACTACCATATTTTATTGGTCAAGATTCAAAATTTGTAGAAAAATCCAGACTTTTGTTTTTATCAAAATGTTGAGTATATATATAATTTCTTGAAATTATAATATAATTAATGGAGTAGGAAAACTCATCAAAATAATAATAATAATAATAATAATAATAATAATAATAATAAGTATTATTATTATTATTATTATTATTATTATTATTATTATTTTACTTTTCTAATAAGGAAAACTATAATAATTTTTTTTAATTTTGTATCATTATGTTTTGGCATCACATATCTTTGTTTTCACTGATATCATAGGCAATTTTGTCTCCAGTAGTAGAATATCTTGCTCTCAAATTCTCTGTTCCTTTTTTCATGTATCTACTCTATCCCATTCAATTTCAGTCATTTATTTATATGGAACTCACATAAATAAATGACTGAGATTGAATGAGATATGATAAATACAGGGTAAATGAGACAGAGGATCACGTCCCGAATATCTTGTAGTGAATGTCAGTTCAAATTTGTGCGGATGAAGGATTGAATTTCATTGGTTATCTTATTATTTTTATTAATTTTCTTTTAATAAATATAAACGGAGATCCTTTTGACTACTTTATAAAGAAAGATGTAATAATCATCAAATAATAATAAAGTAGTAATAAAAATAGATCAACGCAACACATGTATATGTTGCAGGAAATAAGACATCTAATAACAAAGCATATGTTTTATTTTTATCTTTAATACGATTTCAGAGAAAAAAAATTTAAAAATGTCGAACATTTAAAATATTTAGGAAGATTTTTGAGTATACGGTAACCACAGCACACCAGGCGAGGTCAGGAGATGTTCCATGCATGCAAAGAAAACGTACGTGTATGATTCGATGTTCGAATTAAGAGAGGCTGCAGAGACCACTCAGCTGTCGTGGATAGATACACGGGTTCTGGTAAGGCTAAGGCAGAGTAATTGTAAGTTGTCTGTCTAAATAGTCTGGTGGCCAAGAACTTAGCTATGCAGTTGCACTCTTGTGTCTTACCATTTTAAGAAAGTTTTACTTTTTGTGGAGACCTACTCTTCTGGAAGACCGTGGTCTGGTTCTCGAGTTTTCTAATTTACTTTTCGAACTCTACGAAATGGAGGATAATAGGAAAAGCGTGATTGTAGCAGAATATTTAATCAGAAATGTCCGAGCCTACGAAGGAAACTGGAAACCCGTATGATGAGGGGTTAGCGAAATAACCAATTACACCATAACTTTTTCAAGAGTTCCTGTGGCCTATAATTATCAGTAGATATGCTAAAATCCGTTTCATGCATTTTGACATCATTAGCACTTAACTTGAATCGAATATTACCGGCCCAACCTTTCTCATTCCTCTTGTTTTAATTTTATAATATTTGTTTCGTAAATAATATTAACCAACAAATAGAAATTAATAAATAATTCTGAAAAGATATGCTTACCTGAGACTGTTGGAACCAGTAGAAGTGGTTATATCGGTCATGGGAATGTGAAAAGCTTCAGACCAAGAAAACTGCCTGAGGCAAGTGGCTGTGGGTGTTCCCCACCGGTAAGTACCAGCGGAGAAATTCAGTGAATCCTCTTCTTTGCTTTTCCAATGGAAAGGCTGCTTAAACACCTTCACTTGTTCACTTTTTACCTTCTCCAAAATCTCACGTGAAATACCATGATTCAGGACCTGAAAGAATCCCCACTCCTGCGAAGCCCTAGCTATTTCAAGCTTACATTTCTCTTGCTCTGCAGCTTCCTCCAGTTTCAAACGACCAAGATCAATCAGCGGAAGCTCACACTCCTCGACAATGTCAAAATCATTGATACCGGTCATTCCAGGCTTGATACCCACGGATTCTTGACACAGAAGGGTCTTGAATGTTTCGTGAAAAGGCGGGTCAGCGTTCATGCTCTGAGGCTGAAATAAGTTGAAGATCAAAGAGAGGTGATGAATTTAGAAATAAACACAAAAGGAAAAGAATAGGAAAAATAAAAGCTTTTGATACTTTTATAAAAGGCAAGAGGGCAAGGGAAGACAGAGAAAGTGAGAGGCACAGGGCATGAGGGAGTCTCGAGGAGCAAGCTCCATTTATTTCCTATTTCGCTTCTTGTTGTTACTTTCTTTGTGTCGAGCAAAACCTTACGGGTTTCTCTTTCACAAGTATTGGACTTTGGGGACAAAAGTTGATCACATGTTTTTTGGTCTATATACTATCCCTTCACACCTTCAATCCCCTTGCATGATTCTTTTTTCTTTATAACTTGCTTACCACGTGGATGGAAGGTCTTTACATGACAAAAAATAAAGATATACTGCGTTCATGTCAAAAATTTTATTTGATTGTTCTTTTCGCTAAAGTTAATTGCATATCATCACTTATCTCATGAACAGAAAACTATTAATTTTGGTAACATTAACCGTTAAAAGGTAATATTGGGCATATAACTATAAGCCTATAACCCTTGTCAATGTGGATCTTTTCGTCAGTTTGTTGTTAAATTTTACATCTGATCGTGATCTATATTACATTTCTGGTCTCCCAGGAAACTTCCTCTGTTGTCTTCTAGTTGTTTGTCTTACATCTTGTTTTTGTCTAATACGTGGCTTTGATGTCTTATTGTTAGATACGAAAGATAGGTGACTAGGTTTTACCTTTGTCTAATACGTGGGATCGATGTGCTGTAGTTATAATAACTTGACAAAGCTTAAATATTTGGAAAATTAGTTTATGATAGGAGAAATTCAACGAGTAATTGTATATTTGCTTGTTTTTCTCGAAAAGAAAGCTATATTTAAATACACTTCAAAATAATAATATGAAAAATAAGAAAAAATAATTTTCTGAGTATTGATTATCACTAACATAATAAATTGTAAAATGTTTTTATATAATAAAAAATTATTTCAGTAATCATAATAATAATCACTAAATGATGACTCATAATTTATCTCACTAATTAATAAAGGTAATGATGTTAGTCATTTCCAATAAAGTTAATAGTATTAAGAGAATATCAACTGGAGTTTGATCGGAGACTTTTATAGAAGTTTTATTATGAATATTAAAAAAAATAGGTTTACTTTTATGGATAAATGAAATGAAATACAATGTTTCAATGTAGTTGTCACATAGGTTAATAAGAAAAGTCCAAGTAAATTTTTACACATATTGTATGATTCATGCATCTAATCCTATGCTACTGATCAAATTAAAACTACAGCCATTCATCATAGAATAGAGAAAGGTGAATATTAATCAGGCAACCATTAAGCAGGTTCATTGCATTGTGATATATGAAAAAAAATATTAAAAAAATGGTATTTGAGTCCAAGTAACAGAACAGGACCAAGTAAGCAAACGCTACTGTACATAGTTTTGAAAGACAAGGGCAAGGAAAAACAGAAGCACATGGTCATTCAGTGGACCCTATTTGAATGCACTGTCGGTGATGCTTTGGTGGACAGTAGACATCAAACCTAATTGTCAAGTTTTATAAAACAAAATATTTTGTAAATAAAGAAACAGAAATATTGTCTTTCAGGCACCGAAGAGTTCCCTTTCTCAGGCCTCAAACAATTTAACTTTACATGTCCAAATATGTGTGAAGAGACCTTTTTGTTCCTTTTCAGAACTACCATAATGCGCAATTTTTATCTTGGACTAGATTCTCTGATTCAATAACTCTATTCTAATCTTGTTTTAGACTTAACATGATGTCGTTTTTGTAAATTTTGCACATAATACGATAAAATTTTTACCATAAAATAACGTTATATTAGGTGCAAGATTGAAACAAACTAATAAGAAGATGAACCCTTAATTTCCATTACCAAATTAACTAATGCCAGAGAAATTTACTTGCTGCTAGTTATTTTGCACAGGACAAGTCAGTAGCCTAGCACTATGAAACAGAACTAGAAATTTCTCTATAATTATTATACTGATGAAAAGAAAACATTAAACTTTGTCTTGTGTAATTTCGCGGTAATATACTGATGGGAAGCCAACATCAAAGTTGTCTCGGGTGTGCTCGCTATGGTCGATGGGACCTTTACACGTACGTCCTCCTGGATATGTCCCTAGCAAGCTACGACCGGGGTTCAGATCATTGTCTGTTCCTGACTTCCTGTCCTATTTTATGAATAGGGTAATGAAAACAGGTTACGCATAGTTAGCTATGAGTGGATCTGGTCTTCCTTGGGATTTGCGTAATTTGTTTTAATAGGATTGTCGTCATGTCGTTGTGCACAAAGTCAACCTGATAGTTTCTTAACAAATCGTATGCCAAATCTTTCTCATCCCATATGGTTCAAGGTACTAAAATAGACCACAAGATTTCATAAAAACACAATGTGACCATTCAACAAACTTTACTCATCCTATAACCACAACCTAGAGATTGGATATCAAACCTTCCAAATGCAAACTAAAGGCCAACAATTTGATCCCAAAACGATCGTATTTGTATGAAAGCCACAGAATTTAGTCTTACCCGTAAGACTTGGTTTTAAATTAATAAGATTATACACCTACCAACATTATAATATATTCTGTATAAGAAGAAAATAAAAGAGTCCTTCAAATAACCACAACCAGTGAGAAGTTGAAAGGTGGCACAAAAATATAGGAGCATCCTGATTAATTTGGGGTCTGAGCAATTGTCAGGTATATACATATATACAAACCAGGCAAAGGCCTCTTAATACGCTTCCTTGAAAGTTTGAATAAATAGTTTCAATAGTACTATGCCTTATAGGCTCTATGGGTAAAATCATCTCAGGGAATTTTTTACTAATTCACTATTAGTCATGTGACAATTTGGTATTAAAGATACATGTAATTAAGTCTAGGCTGATTTAAGCGTCCTCTAGGAAACAACTCTTTTTCAATTGAACGGGAACTGTGTCACGTGACTGCCCATAATAATAACAATAAACTTTACATAAAATCTGAGTTTATAGCTGCAAGACAAATCTAGACCAAACCAGAAATGGCAAATGTGTATCAGGTGAAGCCGCAGAGGCTTGTAAGTTGACTAACGTACCTTACTCCCTCTCAACAACCATAAATCCTTAATTTCAGCTACCACAAGTTAATTTGGACAAAGTTTGCTTTTGAACAAAAAGGAAAATATTTATTTGTACGTTATAATACCACAAACACATTTTGCATACAAGCCAAAAATCCAATCTTTAGCAAGTGAACTATTTATGAACACATATGCATAACTAGCAATTGAAACCATAGGAGATGGATCTTTCCGTTACCTGGTTAATTTTATCCATGCAATTATTGGACTCCACCATTGTTGTTCTTCCCTGGAGGTATAAGCCAGAAATCGAACTTCCTGAGATGGATATTAATTGATCCTGCAATATCAAGGAGTGTTACTTTCTGTGAATGGCTGAACAAAAGTTAAACCCAACCAGACGGGTACTAAGTTAAATGCCGCAATTGAAGACCCAAAAAAATCAGAGCATCCATTTACATTTAGTTATGGAACAGCTTGAAGATTGCTTGTTGCAACTAGGAGTAGTGCAGTTACTTGCATGGCTATACACGGAAATGTCAACGTCTACCAGTAGCTCTCAGATAAGAGAAAATGGGAAAGAAGTGATATTCTTCTCTAAGTCGAAAACAGTGGTAAAGAGAAGAAACAAGTGCATGAACGAGAAAAGATTTGAGACAAGCTCACAGGAAAGAAGAGTGAAACATGC
>JANQBM010000002.1:26783460-26795446 GCA_025594535.1 Erythroxylum domingense
AACATACACATATATACCCATTCATCTTCAACTTACTTCATTCACTACCTTAATCTTGTCTATCATTTCTAATTCAAGAATTTTTTTTTACTCATGCCTAATCGCCAACAATTTCTCATTTTAATAGTTCCAACTTCTAAGAAAAGTTTGGGGTCCAAAAATAAATGTATTAGCCACTGAGCTTCACAGTTCAACCCATTATTTTTCACTCCTCAGGTGCAGAACCAGAAGATACTTGATCCTTGCAAGCTTTGGCAAACTCCAAGATAGCTATCTTTTGTGACTAAGTTAGTTCGACTATATTTTGGTAGCTTTATAAGCATATCAAGCATGAGCATCCATTTATATTTTGTATTATGCTATTGATGTGACCTTAGATATGTAATTAAAACTATGTAAAAACTCCATTTTGTTTAAGAAATGATATTAAGAGTTGAAGAATTTCCCTTTGTACATGTTCAAAACTATCTTCTTTGTTAGGTTGTTGATTGTTGTTGGAAATGGAATAGTATATTGTAAGATGGCCCTAGATAGATTTAAAATCAATTGTCATGCTGGGAGTTATGTATGTACCTTTAGTGTTTGTTGGATCTAAGTTTTCTAGGATATGTAAAAGCTCCTAATAGGGAAAAAAAGAAAAGGCGGACACTGTTGCAGAACTACCTTGAACAGAATTAGTGACTCTAACTTCCACGAGTAAACTGTATTAATCCAGGCAGAATTGGACAAAGTTGTCTTCAAGAAAATTATAGTTCGTCCTTGTATCTTTCCAACATTATATTGTATGAAATTTTAGGACTTTGGAAAAAAGAGATATGGCCTTTACAAGATAACGTTATAGGTACTAGTAGAGGTTGCAATGCTATCCCTGATAGAAATTGTGTCATGATTTCAGTGATTAAATTGTATTTATGTAGGACAAATCAGACAAAGTTGTCTGTATAACATTTTTAGTTTATCCTCTTAGCTTTCCAATGGTATAAATTTTGTAATTTTTGAACATCAAAATTGAGAGATATGATTTTTGCAAGTTTGAGTGACACATTAGGAGTGCATGATTGTACACTAGCACGATCGTGACAAAGCCCTTCACTCATCAGAGTGCACGACCGTGCACTAGCACAATCATGACAGAGCCCTTCACTTATAGGAGTGCATGATCATGCTTGTACATGGGAGTGACAGGTGGAACTTGCCAAAATTAGGATAAACGCGAGCTTTTAAGTGCTTCTAGCCTTCTTCTCACTTAATCTTCACCAATCCTCTCGTAATGTAGCCATGAAATAAGTATCAGGACCCAGGCCCAACAATTAGTGTTATAAAGATTTGAAACCCAAAAACCTTGCTATCTGGACACTAGTGTCAACTCTAAACTCAAAAGCAAATGTAGAAATAGGAGAGCTGACAAATTTGGTGCAATTGTCTACATAATTGGATATTGTTTTTCATTTAACTTCCACTATAATAATATATCAAAATTCTCATTAGTTGTTTCATAAAATTTTCTTCCAAATTATTATCCATCTTTATGAAATTATATAAATCCTAGCTATTTTCCTCATAATTATTTTAAATTCAAATTAAAACTGATAACTTTTTTTCTTGATAATAATGTATTAATAGAAGGTAAACTTGAAATTTAATTGATGTTATTGATCTTTTGACCCAATCTTAATTTTTTGAAAAAATAAAAGGAATTGTATTAATACTAGCAAAAGCTAGAAAACATCATTATAATAAGTCACTTAATCTAGCTACAAAAGCAGAATCCTTAAAATATAGTACATTAATTGATTATAGGAAATCAACTTGGCTAAGTGTTTGTTGTTTGTTGGTGGCAATAAAGTTGCTCTTACCCAATTTACTATATTATCTACTTGATCCACCTTGAGCTTCACTAGACTTCAATGATTCACTTTATGTGTTTTGAAAAGTAGATAAACTGATCGTCCATTAAGCACCCATAAAAGACAATCTATTCTGAATATGTGGAGCCTTTAATTATGTCCTAAAAAGGCCTACCAGAATTGGCTTCCTATCCATTATCAATTCTTCATCGTGGACTATTTGAGAGGGTCATTTAACCCTATTGTATTCCATATAAGAATGTTCATTTAAGGGGAATACCCTTTATTTTTGGTTTTCTTTCTTGTAGATCTTCTTTTAGGATTAAGGGAACACTTATAATACCTTTCTACTATCTCAACAAGTCTGTCATTATCTAGTTGTCTTAGCAATAGGTTAGTTGTTGGATCATTATCTGGTAAGCCAGATTCATTGTCTAGCTCTTCCATTGACTGTGAATTTTAAGGAGAATTTATATCTTCCTGGTTATCAGGTTCCTTTAACGGAGAGGTGTGTTTAGATGCTATATTGAGTTTCCCACCTTCAATATCTAGAGTATCTATTCCTGAGTTACTCGGATTCTCATTAGCAATAATTTGTACACCCATAGCCTCATCACTATCCACTGGAGATTCAACCCCCAACAATTCATCCTATTATCCAGTTTGAAAATTTTCCTATAGGAACCCTTATCTTGATTGAAAAATGGGCCTTTTAGGGATATGTCACCTTAATTTCAGATTTTTCAATCTCCCCTATTTCACCCAACTTGAGAATTGGTAAATGTTCAAGTAGTATAACATTCCTATTGACCTCTATACATATTTTTGCATACCCAATTCGCTCCATTTTGGATGTTTGAGCATCTATATAAAACCAAAAAATTCAATCCTTCAATTATCCAAAATTCTAGTGGTAAATTATGAAACTATACCCACGTAGGAAAAAATTTCTACACATTCCCTATCAAATGTTATTCTAGGTTTCCACTTTTAAATAAACACGGGTTGGCCCCTTATATGCCAAAGTCTCATTTCCAGTTTTCATTCAAATTCCTATCAACAACAAGTTTAAATAGAATAGTGCCATCATCCATAAGTAAAGTTTTTTCAAACCTCCATACCCCATCGTTCAGTGGCCTAAGCATTGATGATTGGAAATACGGGTCTTTTACTCTAGAAAGAGCCAACCAAGGCAGTAGACCAAGCCCTTTGTCTGACTTGCAACAATTCAATCGGTGGACTAATGACACCATCCTTTGTAGCGTCCGAGTAGTATTTTAGATATATCTTAGGTTAGAGGAGGGTTTCTGGCAATCTGAAGCTAGTGAACTTACCTCCTTTCCATATTCATACTTCTAACAAACCTCTCGAGTTAACGTGGGGAAATCTTCCATGGACAGGCATGAAGGTGCACCATCCACTGCCATGGTTTACATGGGTTTTAGCATGGAGATCTAGGTCTTAACTTTATCGAAGCTTGCTTAGGTCTCATTTATCTTGAGCTAATGTAGGTCTCAATCACGTGGCTAACTCGGTTGTTGCTCCTAAAGGACTAGGTCTCTTATTTTGTTTGTTTCTCATTGTCACGCCTCTCGCTTGCTCTTCAGATTTGGAGGTGGGTCATCTTGCTCTCACCATGCTTGCATGCTCTTTAGACTGGATCTCTCTTGCTCTTTAGATATGGGGGTAGGCCTTGCGCTGCTCCTGCTCTCTTCGAGTGAAGGTGGATCTCGCGCCGCTCTCAACAGACCTGGAGGTGGGTCTCATGTCACTCCCACTCCCGCTTGCAAGTTTAAGGCTTGTAAGGTTTGAAATAGTAATACAACAACGTTTTGAAAAATGACTCGATGTAGAATTCAACCTTGTTTGACAATCTATGTAGAACTTCCCAGTATAAAAGATACTTAATTTGTTGTTGTTTCCTTAAAATTCTCAACTCATTTATGTGTTTCTATGCATACTGCTATATAAAATTGTTTCTATCCATTCTTTAATACATTACTCGCTACTCTATTCCTACAAAATGAAAAGTGCACTTGCCTAACTTGTTAGTATTAGTGTTAAGATGATAACAACTTACTATCAGGCCAAGAATAATAAAATTAGACTTAGAAGCAACTGTAGACATAGAGATAGCTAGAAAATCTCATTCAATTTTCTGTATAATCAAATATTGTCTTCCATTCAACTTTTACCACAATAGTTTATCAAAGTTTTCATCAGTTGTTTGATAAACATTAATTCTTCCAAATGAGCATCCAATTATTTCCAATTATATGAAATTTTAGCCTTATTTCCTTATAATTCCCTTAAAATAAGATTCAAACTAATAACTTTCTTACTTGATGAGAATGTATTAGAAAAAGTTCAAGCTAACATTAAACTAATGTGATTGATCTCTTTTCCCATTCTTAATTAATAATTAGAATACAAATCATACCATAATTTTTTAATCATTTGAACTTATATTGTAGTTTGATCATTATACAAACTTTGAAAATAATAATAAATTGTAGCAAGCTTGTATCTCAGATAAAGAAATAGTAGTAATTGTCATAGTATAACTATTCATATTTTAATAACTATCAATTTTTTTATCATCATGTTTGTCATTGTTTAAATAACCTAAAGAAATGACCAACTTAGATAATGATAATTTGATCTCACAAATGTTTAAAACTAAGAGTTGTTGGATTATTTTATCTTAAAAGATCACCTTTAATTTCTAATAAATTCCTTTTTCCAACTCCTATTTCAAACCTATGATAAATAATTATATTAGGAATCAATTTGTCTTAACTGAATTAACACATCCATATAATTAATGACAACATTATGCATTTTGAATGTTCTTAGAATTACACCATTTTAGACAATCCATGCACAATTTCCTAATGTAAGGAAGTCTTAATTGTCTTCTTGTTTTCTTAAATTTCTTAATCATTTTTGTGTTGCACTCTAATGTATTACACTATTCGAAATTATTTATATCCCTTTCTTGAATAGGCCAGTCGTTACCATATTACTCTAAAATGATAAGTGTACTTGCTAAGTTATTAGTATTAGTGTTAGGATGATTTGAAACTCATCAAATAATAAGTCACTATCATAACACTAGTATTAAAAGTATAATAAGAAGCAATTATAGTTTAATACTTTCTTCCATTCAACTTCCATCATAATGCTATATCAAAATTCTTATCATTTGTTTTTTTCTTGGAAATTGAAGAAAATTTTCGTTGACCATATATAGCTAAGCTATTTCAACATTAGAATGAGTTCACTCGAAAGGATGATTTTAACTAATTATACAATTTGATATAGCTTGAACAAGGAGTTACAATTGTTTGATAAACATTTTTCTTTCAAATAATAATCCAACTCTATTCACTTATATGAAATCTTATCCCTTTTTCCTATAATTTTTTTAAACTGAGATTCAACTTGATGAGAAAATATTAACAGAAGTTGAACCTAACATTAACTAACATGATTAATCTCTTTACCATTCTTAATTAGTAATGAGAAAAGAAATCATACTATAAATTTTTAATCATATGAACTTATATTATAGCTTGATTACTATACAACTTGTAAAAATAACATTCAACTGTAGCAAGCTTACACCTTAGGTGAAAAATAGCAGTAATTGTCATAGTATAACTAACCATATTATAATAATTGTCACTTTTTTTTCATCATCCTATTTTTCATTGTTGAATAACCTTGGTTAAAGAAATGACCAACTTAGATAATAATAACTTGATCTCATAAATGTTAAAAAACAAATGTGAGTAGTTAGATATTTTAATGTTAAACACCTTTAATTTCTAACAAGTTTCTTTTTTCCAACTCCTATAGTAAAATTGTCAACCAAAAATTGTATTAGGAATTACATTGTCTCAAATTAATAAACACATCTATATACTTAATAACAATATCATGTATTTTGAATGTTTTTATAATTACACCTTTTTGGATAATCCAAGCATAATTTACTATTGTAAGGAAGGTTTTAATGTCATATTTTCCCTTAAATTTCTTAACCCTTTTTTTTGTTGCGCTATAATATACTACACTATCTCAAATTATTTTTATCCCTTCATTAATACTCTACACATTATAATATTGCTATAAAATGATAAGTATAGTTTCTAAGTTGTTAGTATTAATGTTAGGATGATTTGAAACACAAACAACAACTCACTATCTAGTCATTAGTATTAGAATTAAATTTAGAAGCAATAGTATAATTTGGGATAGTTAACAAATCTTGTGAAATCTTATACGTAATTACATCCATTTAGCTTCCACCATAATAGCATAACAAAATTCTCGTTAGTTTTTTCATGAACATTTTCTTCGAAATAACTATCCAACTCTATTCAACTATAAGAAATCTTAACCCATTTTAAACATAATTCCTTTAAACGAAGATTTAAAGAAATAGATTTCTTATTTGATGATAATTGTATCAATAAAAGTTGAACTTGATATTAAACTAATGTGTTTGATATTTTTCCTCATTCTTAATTAGTAATTAAAAAAATGCTTAACACAATTTTTTAGTCATATAAAATTATATTGAATCTCGATTACTATACAAATTTTGAAAATAATATTCAACTATAGCAAGCTTATACCAAGAATAAAAAATTTCAGTAACTTTTATAATATTGCCAATCATATTTCAATACTTATCAAAATTTTCCATCATCTTGTTTGCCATTGTTTGAATCACCTCATTTGAACAAATGACCATCTCAGGTAATGATAATTTGATCTCATAAATGTTAAAACAACAGATACTAGTAGTTGGATATTTTTTCTAAAAAAACTCAGTGACAATGTTAAACACATTCAATTGCTAACAAATTTTTGATTCTAACCCCGTCGCAAATATGAAACAAAAGATTATACTAGGAATAACATTGTTTCAGCTTAATAATCACAATCTTATATTTAATGGCAACATTAAGTATTTAGAATGTTTTTTTATTATACCTTTTCAGACAATCCATGCAGAAATTCCTATTGTAAGGAATGTACAATTGTCTTATTATTTCCTCAAATTTCTCAACCTATTTTTGTATTACACTCAAATTCACTGTACCATCCTGAATTGTTTCTACCCTTTCTTCGATACTTTAATTGTTACTATATTACTATAAAACAATAGGGTTACTTGCCTAACTTATTAGTATTAGTGTTAGGATAATTTGAAACAAAAACAACAACTCATTATATGGCCACTAATATTAAGAGTAGACTTCGAAACAACCGTATACATTGGATTTTGAGTTCAATTTTGATAGGTTTTGCAATAATTTGGGAATTGGTTTCCAAATTCAAATTAGTTAGGTTAAGAATTTTGGATACATTTAACTAAAATAATTAAGATATAGAATTATTAAATTACTTAAATTTTAAGTTCTTAAAAATAGGTCACCTAGGCTCATTATATCATGTGGCACATACGTGGCAGTAGGGCCTACTTACTGACGAAGAAATATTAAAAGTGCTTATATGGCATTTAACAGACAAAAAGTTAATCACTTTTAATTTTTTGTGCATTTCAAATTTCTTTTGATTATTTTAAAAATATTAGGGTTGAATTTAAACGCTCTGAAACGGTATAATTGAAGTTGTATTATGATAAAAACGATATATTTTAAAATATACTTTTAGCCCAAAAGTTTATCATTGTGAAGATAAGAAATGTTTGAAATTTTTTTAATAAAAGATATATGACTCCCTTGTGGTTTAAACAATTTTCAAAGAATTTTTTAATCTTTAGAACTTTTGGAAAATTTTCTTGTAATTTTTTAAAAAAATTTCTTCTCTTGAACTTTTATTAAAAAATAACAGGAAAATACAAACGGTATAAACATCATATATTGACCAATCAAATGATACTGACATAGTGACCCAATTTTGCTCTTAAATTTGATTCAAATCCATTAAACTTAACTTATACCAATAATTTAAAATAACAATAACAACTTATTAATTTAGATTATATTTAATTAATTCATGTTGAATTTAAAAATTGGATTAGGTCATTATATTAGTATCATTCGATTGATTTATATGTGATATTAATGTCGCTTATGTTTTGTCATCATTTTTAATGCTAATATTAAAGAAAATATTTTTCTGAAAAAGTTAGAAGGGAGTTTTTTCGAGAGCCTAGAATCTTCTATCCACAAATTTTCCATTTAAAAAAAAGAAAGATTTGAAAATACCTTTGCTTGATCTTGCTTCTAACAAAACGTGTTTTAACAATATCACCACACATAAAATAGATGAATACAAGTCCATATAAATGTTATTCTACACAAAAATAGCATTGATATGTCATGTTAAAAGTATGGCATTAAGATCGTACATATATAAAGAACATTTGAGTTGATTAACAACTACATATCCTGGAATCGTTCTCGGAATCTAAGGTCCCAAATCCTTTACGAACACCATGATTACAGAAAATGGTGATGATGCTTCTGTAAGTCTTCTCATACATACACTGTTACAAAAATTGTAAACATTAAGCTTAGTTTTTATTCGTTTCTCAAGTATAAGAAGACTTTTATGTGTGTATTGAATATAAATATCAATATATGAGGTCTTACCAATATTTGATAAGTCAGATTCTGCGGGTTCGGGTGTTCCACCGTGATGTAGAATACGTAATGATAGTTCCACGGGATGCAACTGTCAGGCAACTTCAGGAAGAAATCCAGCGACGTTGTTTCCAGGCGCAACCTAGGTATTCCCTGCATCGTCAAGTTCTTTCTTTTGATGACGAGCTGTTACATTATTCACAGACATTGACGAGTTATGGCATTCAAAACGACAGCCTGATCTATCTTACTGTGAATTTTCGTGTTTGGATTAGCACCTCAACTCACAGAGTTAGCTTGATTTGTAATGACCGTTCGACAGTCATACATATAAAGGAGGCCGTTGGACGGGATATGTACCGTAGACTTGGATATGATAGTGAAATAGCTACTGATCGAATAAGATTCCAAATTCCCAACCAAGATGGTTTTCTGGAAGACGATGGCGTGCTACAAGTTTTAGGGTTACGACACAACTCTGAGTTGAATCTTTTCGTTGTTAATTAAGTTCTATGTTAATCTTTCCCATGATGTCCTGATCCCATTAAAAATAAATAAAAAAACGTATGGTTTCATTAGACACAGATGCTTTTGGAAAACCTTAACTAATTTTTTATTTGTAGAAGAATATCGTTAATGGTCTACTATGACATGCTTGAAGTTAGCCATATCATCAAATTAAGGAACTATACAATGTAACTAATATGTTGGTTATATATATTACAGAACTTTTAATACTCTGTTATCAAGAAGCTAGCAACGAGTTTTATGACTTAATTTATGATAAACTTATGGACAAAGGTCTTATTTACTCTTATGGACTATTGTCAGGTTCTATAGAAAATGAGAATTCATGTATTAAAGCTTATTATAATTTATATTATTCCTCGGAGGATTTTTTATGTAGAAAAAATAAATAAATAAGAATGAAAAAAGCATTTGGTCTTCCATTCAACTTTACCATTGAAGGAAGTACGTAAATCGTGGCTAAAAGTTCACAAAAAACCATTGTTTAGATAGGTGTAAACAGTAGGACTTAAAGTAAAAGCATACTAAGAACATGAAGAACTTTACGGGGAAAAAAAAGGATTTGGCTCAGAAGATGAATTTCAAGTCTTCTAGAAACTGAAGTTCCAATTCTCTCAACCGTCATGAATGCCTCAACTAATGGTCTGCCATTTCTGTTATCTAAATAATCGCATATGGTGAAATCATTAAAACTATGCGGTAGATATGAATTTTGCAATTAAATTACATGAGAAGTCGAAATTGTATTCTTTTCTTTTTATCAATAACTAGCAAGTAATATTTCAACTGATGATTGCTTATAAATCTATATGCTTTCATGGCAGTTGGTATGGCTTGTTGTTGATCATGAAATTTTCGTCAAGTTCAGAAGTTAACACCTGAAAGGGAGAATTCGGCATACTCTGAGCATCTTAGCAGAGAGTCGGAAGAGTTCGGATGAAGATTCAAAATCTATTTGTAATTTCCAATATCAGGAACTTGTTGTCTGAGATAATTCTTCTTGGGATCGAGCAGAAGATAGTATGTATTGGCTGGGGGTGCGCACTAAGCAAGCAATATCAGAGAACTAAAGAACGTGATTATGAAGAAAAGTCCCCAGCGTACTATTAACATGGACGTGATAAGACTACAATTTGCCAATGCAACTGAATTCATAGAATATGACAATGCATTGCATTGCTAGATAAATACGAAAATTTCTACAGCACTGTCCTTGATTTGGTTATACGATACAGCTTAGTTCTGGCTCAATATGTAAGGACATATATAATAATTTAAGAAAATACACGACTCACATCACCGTTATGGTCATTCTAAGTTCAATGCTTATTATTTTTCTATGGCACTGTTGATAAGTTATTTGGTTATATCCTTTTCTGTAATTCTCTACAGTGATTAGAAAAATAAAAATAAGTAACTAAAATATGTTTGATTCTAATATTTTGATTTTCTACTTTCTAAAAGAAAAAGTTGCAATCAATCATATTATTGAACACAAATTTTGTGTTTTCATAAATTGCGATAATTGATTGTCAAGATTGTGTCTTTCACTTATACGAAATCCACTCCCTTTTATTTTGATTTCTCACAGTTGGTTACCTGTTAAGATATATGTTATATATCTTGTTATTTAGTTTTGGCATTATTTGATAATTGGACTTTCAAAATAATATTGATTAGCTTTAAATTAAAAAAATCAAGATGGGATAGAATATCTTGGATTTCATTGGTTGATTATAGCTATCTTGAAGGCTGAAATTAAAAAGCTATCTTGGATAATTTTTTATAAGAGATTGTATCTATCTTATGAAGAGTCCTGGGTGAATCACGACGAAATTTTGTTTTATATGCCTACTGACACTTCCCTGTTTTGGTCGTGTGAATGTTGTTGGGGTGTGACATTTTCTTTGTGTGTGCAACTGCTTTTCTTAATTGGGTTATCACTATACCTATGCTCTGTGTGTGTGTGTGTGTGTTGCACTTTCCTTGGTGTGTTGTTGGTTGAAGAAGGTTGTCTTAAGTGGGTGCTGCATTTTCTCTTTGGTGTATTTGTCGTTAATTAGACAACTTTGGTTAGCTAGTTTTTCAACTAGGGCTTAACATAATTTAGGTTGCGTATGGGCTAAACTTGTCTTGGTCGTGTGTGGTTAATGGGTTTAGTGTGTAGCCGTGATTTTATCTGGCCAAGTGCGTGAATTAGCTGTGTAATTTCTTTAATTCTTCAACTTCAACCTTCTGGTTGAGGCATAAAAATCTCAGCAACTGACTACAGCGATTTACTTGATGGACAACTCTCAAATATGCCTTGGAAGGAACTGAATTCATTGGGAGGTTGTTCTTTTTCTTATCTAAAGTGTATTTGCTTTTGTTCTTTGTTTTTTTTTATCACTTGAG
Organism: Erythroxylum domingense; assembly: GCA_025594535.1. NCBI lineage: Eukaryota > Viridiplantae > Streptophyta > Magnoliopsida > Malpighiales > Erythroxylaceae > Erythroxylum > Erythroxylum domingense. Next base: position 26,794,853 of record JANQBM010000002.1, read on the forward strand.
TTATTTTATTATTGTCCTTTCCATTAAAAGTTGTTGAGAAAATCATCTGTTGAGGTTAACAAGAGTCGGCCGTGTTACTGGGTGTGAAATACTTTCACGGGTAGTGAGGATGAGAGATAGTGGCAAGGATTAAGTGAGTCGGCTCTATAAGACCTTACATAAAACTATTGTTGTTCCTTGGTAAAAGAATTAAGTTAGGCGAGGTTTCCGTAGACGTAGGCAAGATATGTCGAACTGTGTTAACAAATTTTGGTGTTGATTTATATTTATGCATTTAATTTTTTGTTTTTGATTGTGCTAGAAATGATAGCGATCAAAACTGGAGATTTTGCAAAACCATTAAATCCTTTGAATTTTCAATTGGTATCAAAACGGGTCACCGAATCAAAACTTGATACAACAAGTTTGTGCAGATCTGTGTGTCATAAATATGGCTACAAGAGAATGAGCATTAATTGCTAGGCCACTGTTGTTGGATGGTTCCAATTATCCTGTGTGGAAATCATAGATGAGAGCCTTTATTCAAATACAGGGAGCAAAACCATTAACTCAATGTTACCTGGCTAGACAGATCCGGTGATAACTAATGACAAG
>JANQBM010000002.1:26795546-26808398 GCA_025594535.1 Erythroxylum domingense
TAGCAAAACAATTTTACACATTCCTAACCCGTTCCAAATTACTATTTTACCCTTCCCATAGGTGAGGGGATGTTACAAGTTCATTATATTAGTCCCATATGTTGACATATCCTTCTTGCTACGAATAATATGGTTTTGTTACATGATGTTAAGAATTTTCTTTCCAATAATATCGAAATTAAAGATATGGGTGAGGCATCCTATGTGATTGGAATAGAACTATTCCGTGATAGATCACAAAGATTGTTAGGATTGTCTCAGAAAGTTTATATCGAGAAAATATTAGAAAGATTTAAAATGAAAAAGTACTCCATAATAATAGTTCCAATTCATAAAGGGGACAAATTTAGTCAAATGCAATGTCCACAAAATGATTTGGAATGTAAAGAAATGGAGTTTATTCCTTATGCGTCAGTAGTTGGGAGCTTTATGTATTCTTAAACATGTACTCGACCAGATATCAGTTTTGCTATTGGAATGCTAGGCCGATATCAAAGCAATCCTAGAATGGACCACTGGAAAGCTGCAAAGAAATTCCTTAGATATTTAAAAGGCACTAAGGACTATATGCTCACATATAGAAATCAACCTATCTCGAAGTGATAGGTTACTCAGATTCCAACTATGCTAGTTGCGTAGACTCACGGAAATCTACATTCGGTTATATGTTCCTATTAGCTGGAGGAGCAATTTTATGGAAAAGTGGAAAGCAGTCTGTCATTTGCTACTTCCACTATAGAGTCTGAATTTGTGGCATGCTTTTAGGCTACGATTCATGGATTGTGGTTACGGAACTTTATCTTAGGTCTTAGTCTTATCGACAGTATTGCTAGACTGTTTAGAATTTATTGTGATAATTCCACAACCATTTTCTTCTATAAGAATGACAAGTATTCAAAGGGTGCGAAACACATGAATTTGAAGTACTTGTCTGTAAAAGAAGAAGTGCAAAAATATAAAGTGTCAATTGAGCATATTGGTACAGCTCTAATGATAAGGGATTCGTTAACTAAAGGCTTATCGCCTAAAACATTTAATGGCCATGTTGAATGGATGGGCAATATGGATAAGTCCTTGTTAGCATAAAGTTCTACGTGTATATATACATATAATTGTCTTGCTTTAATTGTCATGACACTTGTGAATTCAATTACATTCACAACTGTTTTTGCTCATTTACTTGTTATCCATATTATGTTGTATACAATAATTGTTTCTGTGAGATAACAATTATAGAATTACCCACTTAACGTTTTATGAGTTGAGTTGATTCTATGATACAAAGAAGGAATCATGTTGTCTAACTTGTGACCGCCACGATCCCATCATCTTAATTCAATTTAGCATGATTTGATCGATTCAATGTATTATGTGCACTTAAAGTTTTATTATTGAATCATCAAGTCGTAACATAGGCCAAGTGGGAGATTGTAAGATATTTAGTGGCCTATGTTACTTATGGATTTGAGTCTAATGGAAATAGCCCAAGATCATGGTTATTCGGCCTCAGAGAGTTGGGCTCAAATGGGTCCAAGATCCTTTCCCTCTTTCCTTTGTCCAACCTATCTTCTCCAAAAACATATATAAAGGGTCATATGTTTCTGTGAAGAGATAACATTTTCAAAAGGAACATGAAGAAAAAAGGCGTTTTTTATTAACTGTCGGAGAAACAAATCACAGAAGTAAGGAAGGAAGAGAGGGAATAAATTCTCATCAAGAACGTTGCTAAACTATGGAGACAAGTTTGTCTTTTGTCATTGTTCGATCCATATTAGTTTAAAATATATACTATTGCATAGAGAATACAAGAAGCATATTTAATCACCTTTTCTAAAGGATTTTTGGCTTGATTCAAGTTTGTGGCTATTGCATTGCATGGAGGCTTCATCAACAATAACAAAAACACAGCCTAATAACAAAATTAAGTAAAAGTAGGTTTGGAAATAGAAATTCTATTGGAGTCCCAAGAATACAGTTAAAGTCGTATGTAAGAAATTACAATCTTAGTGAAGCTAAAGTAAGCCTACAAAATTACGTATTGATTTTATCGATTTTCTAAATTTGTTTGTTTATTTATTTAGTTTTACAAAGATTTCTTTTTGAAAAAGAAGTTTAAATAGTTCTTCTAATTTTAATTAAAAGTGTAGTTTTGTTCATAAACCTTTCTATAGATAAATCTCCAACTTAATTAATAATAATATTTGAATTCAATTTTCAACTCGTCATGGAGTGTGAATCAAAATGCTACTTTTTAAAGTTATAATCATATTTTAATTTACATAAAATATTTATCCCATAATAAATAAATATTTTAAGTTTATGAATTTTTAAGTTTACTTTATGAATTGATATAAAATCTTGCATAGATTAACTAAATTTATTCTTTATAAGAGTAAATAAAACATTTTATATCAACTATTTAATAAAATAAATATGATGATATATCGTAGTAATCTAAAATTTATTTTTTGATTTCTTATTATTTATATCTTATATTTTATAAGCAAATAAAGCATAAGTAAACCTAATATTCTAAAATGCAATTTAATTATAAAATTAATAATCTAAAATACAATTTAATTATCAATTGTAGATAAGATTGAAGAGGTAAAATACATTTTTCTTATGTGTGGATTAAAGTTTTTAAAGAAATTAAACTATTAGTTCCACTTGTCGAATTCGGACCAACGACTAAAATTTTCTGTGTAAAAGCACTAAATAAATTTTCATATCAAAATTTATAAATACAAGTACAATAAAATAATAACTAATTAAGTGATAAACAATCTATATCAATATTTTAAAAATATTAATTAAGATGAAATTTTTATTAATTCAAAATTTATTAAATTTTGAGTTATTAATTAAATATAAAATATTAATAAATAATTTTATGCTCTATTCAATATTTAATTCAGTATATTACATTGCATATTTTCAATTGTATTAAATAATAATATTTAAAATATTTATAAACATTAAAATAAATTATTGTGTATAAATTTCATATAAAGAATATAAATAAAATTTAATTTTGAATATTAAATTATACTGAAAATTTTGAAATTACTAGGTAAATTGATTTTCTAATAAGCATTTTTGAATGTTTTATTTTAATTTTTAATTTGTACTATAGATCGCATTCTATATTAAAATATTAGTTTCATTACATTATTAGGTAAATTGTAGGCTAATTTGGTAAAGAAAAAAATTATCTCAAAATTTTTCACGTGTTGCAACCTTTTTTACTATAGGCCAGCTGAATTATTGCTTTATTGGTTTTAAAATTTTTTGATGTTTTTAATCATTTTTATTAAAAAAATAATTCTATTTTATGTTATTCAAAATATTGGTAAAACATAAACAATATGAATGTCGTGTATAAACTAATTAAATATTAATAATATAATAATTTATTAATTTTTTTATTCAACAAAATTTTAATTAAACTTAAATCTAACTAATAATTTATTATAATATTCTTAAATTATTAATTTAAGTAGTATTTAATTAGTTTAATTTAGTTTTAATAGTTGAGTTGAATTTTCATGTTAACAATTTGATTCATCAATGTATTTACATGTCATGTATTTTGTTATTATTTTTAATAAAAAATTTAATTTTAATTAAATATTTTTTAAAATTATTTAAACAAGAAAAAGAGCTTTGTCTTTCACTGATTTATTTATTTAGATTACTTAAGGCAATGGTATGGATTGCATACTGTATACTAACTGAAAATTGGTTTGAAACTTAAACGACTATATCGAATATAGGTACTCATCGGTACTAAAAATTTTGCCTAGTACTAGCTAGTACCATCCAGTACCACTAATACCAATAAATATCAGGGGAAGTTTTGTAACTATTAAAAATTGACGGATTAAAAAATTTCATAATCTGCATCCACTATCTCTCGTTTTCTCACACGTAGACACACAACTGCCACCAAATCCCAAATGAAAACAACACCTCTCTTTATCTCATGAGTGCCAACTCTCTCATCTCCTACCTGTCATTGTCTACTTTTGCTTCGTCGTCCATTTTATAGCTTCTCCACCATTACTGCTCTCCTTCATTGCTAGGTATCATCTCTGTTAAGACATATATTATATATCTTATGATTTAGTTTTGGCATTATTTGATAATTGGATCAAGATAGGATAGAATAATTCTTGAATTTGATTGAATGATTATAGTTAGACTATAGTTTAAGAATTGTCATTTTTGGGGCTGAATTAGCGATAATTTTGATGACTTGGAGACTGAAATCTTAACGCTATCTTGGATAATCTTTGACAAGAGTTTATATATAGATAAAACTCAATCTTGTGAAGACTCTTTCAGAATCACGTAACTACTATTGTGATTTCTTCTATTTGTCCTGTGTTATTAAGGTCCTTTTACTGTTGTGTATTTTTTTGTTTTGTGATTGATGGATAAGATTTGTAGCAAATTGAATGTGGGAAGAACTCTACCTAATGAAGACTCCCTGGTGAATTATGTTACATTGAATTACATTACATTGGTTGAATGAGTCTTTGACTATGTGTCTTCTTGATGTTGTCATTGTTGACGTTTTTCTTATTGGTACGAGTGTCCTCCGCTATGACTGTTTTTTAGGCTAGGGTATGATTTTGTTAGTGCAGCTGTGATTGTCCTTTGGCTTTTGTGTGAATCAGTTGAGTATTTTTCTTCAATTATTCAACATTAGTCTTTTGTTGAATATGTTCTCTTCGCGTTTGTCTTTTTGCTTTAGTGAAGAGTGATTTGAGTGGATGCCCTTGATGATTTACGATTGCGAGTTAGGTGCAAAAATCCTAGCAACTGACTGCGGCAATTTACTTAGTGAACAACTTTCAGATATATCTTGAAAGGAGTTGAATTTATAGGAAAGTTGTTCCTTTTTAACTCAAGTTTTTTCTTTTTGGTTCTTAGTTGTTTTAATCACTTGAGTTGTTCGTTAATTGTCTTTATCGTTACCTCTCTTAAGGTTAACATGATTCGATCATGTTATTGCTTGTGAAATACTTTCACGGGTTGTGAGGATAAGGGATAGTGGCAAGGGTTGAGTGAGTCGGCTCTATAAGGCCTTGTATAAAACTATTGTTCATCTTTGATGAAACTATTAAGCTGGGTGAGGGCCCTACAGATGTAGGTAAATTGTGTTGAACTGTATTAACAAATTTCATTGTTGATTTATATTATGCATTTAATTTTTCTAGTTTTTTATTATGCTAGAAACTACTGAGATTAAATCAAATATTTTGCAAACCAGTACATCTTTTGGACTTTCAATTGGTATCAGAGTGCGTCACCGAATCAGAACTTGTCATAGCAAGTTGATGTAGATTTATGTTTCTCAAATATGGCTACAAGAGAAGGAGCATCAATTATTAGGCCACTGCTGTTGGATGATTCCAATTATCCTACATAGAAATCATAGATGGGATTTTTTATTCAGGCACAGGGAACAAAAGCATAGAACTCGGTGTTACATGACTTAACATATCTGGTGATAACTGATGACAAGGGAGAAGTAGTATTGAAAGATCTGTTTGAGTAGACAAGAGCTTAAGAAGAGAGAGCATTTGGAAACTCACAAGCCATGCATATCATCTTTAATGTTGTTGATGAAGGTCACTTTTTAATGATATCAGCTTCTGAATCGACTAAAGAAGCGTGGGATACTCTACGGATTATACATAAGGGATTCAAATATGTGATAGCCTTAAAACTTCAAATGTTGACTATGAGATTTAAAAAGCTGAAGATGGATGATAATGAAACCATTGGAGACTGCGTGATATAGCAAACCAAGCAGATCAACTTGAGAAGAAATACTCTAATTTAAAACTAGTCAAGAAGATGTTGAGATTGTTACCTCTTAGGTTTATCCCAAAAATTGTAGCAATCGAGGAAGCTAATTGTTACCTCTTAGGTTTATCCCAAAAATTGTAGCAATCGAGGAAGCTTATGATATCAATGAATTGTCGTTGGACAATATAATTGGAATTCTTACTAATTTTGAGATGAATCTATTAAGGGGAAAATAAAAAAGGAGCAAAGAATTAGTACTACAAGCTAAAATTGGGAAAGGTGTGAATGATGTAGGAGATGAATCCGACAAGAATGAGGATATGGTATTATTGACAAAAAATTTCAGTAAGTGGTTGAAGAAAAAAAAAAGGAAAAACTCGAGTTTAGGAAAAACAATGGGAGTTCATTAAACAAAAACTTCAAACAACAAGCTAAAACTTAAAAGGGTGAAAGAAACGTGAAGACAATTCAATATCATGAGTGTTAAGGCTTCGGACATGTGCAAACGGAATGTGCTAACACCTTGAAAAAGAGAAAAGGGAAGTCCTATACGAGCACTTGGAGTGAGGATGAATCCAAAAGTGAATATGGTAGTGAAGAAGAAGTTGTGAGTAGTGTTGCGTTAGTTGCTTTATACAGCAAAAGTCTAGTCGCTTGATTAACAACAACCAAGAAAGAAGTAACTGATAATGAAAACGTGAATACATCACAAAATTTCTACAAAAATGTAGACAAATCAACTCAAAGTTTGTTCTCAGATTTTGACAGTGATGAAAGTGGTTTGGACGTTAAAAAGGAAAATATTTATAAAGCTTTTAAATTATTGTATGCAAAACGGGTGTAAACATGTGAGAAGAATGAAAAGCTAAAGGAGGAAAACTTCTCTATGAAGAATATCATTCAAGATTTAGAGAAGAAATTATTTTCTACATTAGATGAGCTTGAAGAAATAAAATTGAAATTGGTCAGTAAGGAAAAGGGAAAAAGGATGTTAAATGGAGGCATAGAAAAATTAAAAAAGTTGATGGAAATCAGTAAGATTGAAGGAGATCTTCAAGGCATTGACTACAAAGGTGAATGTTCTAAGTCGAATGATAAGAAAAAAAATGCAACTACATTTGTTCAATAAGAAACATCAAGGAAGAATCATAGGTTTTTGCCTACATGTCAATTTTTTGGGGTTATCGGGCATAAAATGCCAGGATGCTACAAGTTACTATAAATGTTGTTTCAAAGGACTCAAAACTGAAAACCAATACATTCACTACAAAATTTCTAGCAACAAAAATCCATGGTACCGAGACATTCTTAGGTTTAAAAAGTTCAATTGCAAGCTCTTAGAAAGGACCTATTTGACTGACTATCAAAGATGTGTGGATGGGCATGTGACTTTCGGTGATGGAAAGAAGGCCTTGGTTATTGGAAGAGGAACACTATATGTGGATGGATTGCCACAAGTCAAGAATATGCTTCACGTTGATGGATTGAAAGCCAATTTGGTGAGTATAAGCTAACTTTGAGATGATGATTTATTGGTTAAATTTACAAGTGATGAATGCAGGATGTTAACTGAATAAGGAGAATTTCTTGTGTGGCAAATGATTAGCTAACAATTGTTATATGTTATAGGTCATAATTGCTTGTAAATCAACCTTATATGGTGATAACATATATCTATGGCATTAAAAACTTAGACACGTTAACTATGGGCTTATTAGCAAGTTGAAGAAATTGGAAGTTGTGAAAGGTTTGCCAACCATAAACAAAGAAGATAAAATGTTATGTAGTGTATGTCAAATAGGTAACCAGATGAGAGTGCCATATAAGAAGATTAGACACATTACTTCCTCATGCATACTGGATTTAATTCACATAGATTTGGTTAGCCCAACACAGCATGATAGCATTGGTGGGATGAGATACTTTTTAACGTGTGTTGATGATTAATCTAGATACACTTAGGTATCATTTTTGAAAGAAAAATTAGATGCTTTTGAGTCCTTTAGAAGCCTATATGTGCAGGTTATGAATATGAAAAATATGATAATGTTGAGAGTTTGATCAGATCATAGAAGGAAATTTGAGAATATAAGCTTTAACGATTTCTATAACTAGTGTGGTATCATAAGAGAAGTTTTAGCACCTAAAACTCCAAAAAAACGGAGTTGTCGAAAGGAAGAATCGAACCCTTCAAGAAATGGCCAGATCTATTTTGAATGGAAGAAAGATGTCTATACGATTTTAGGCTAAAGCAGTTAACATAGCATGCTACATATGTAACAGAATTTAACTTAGAAGTATCTTAAATAAGACATCTTATGAACTTTGGAAGGGAAAGAACCCAGATGTAAGTTACTTTCATGATTTTGGCAATAAATGCTATACTCTTAGAGATCGAAAACAACTTAAAAAATTCGAAAGCAAGAGTGAGGAATTCATCTTCATTGGTTATTCAACCTATAGTAAAGTGTACCGAGTGTTCAATCAAAGAACCAAGAAAGTGTTAGAGTTCATAAATGTTGTGATAGATGATGAGTCTTAATTAAATGCTACAGCGGTAGAAGAGAACTTACAAAACTGGCCTTGAACTAACTCAAACAAACAACGAAACAAGAAGTTAGTTGTTGCTGGTGAAGAAACTGCTCAAATAGAAGAGTTGTCAATTGCTTCAGATGATGAAACCACTAAGACACTTGACATAAGCATAATTCCCTTGAACACTGAAAACTTAAGAGAAAGTGATTTAAACTGAGATCCTCCCTCATGAATTTGATGAAGTCATCCAGTAAAGAATATTATTGGAGATGTTAGCGAGAGAAGAAAAATAAGAGAAAGAAAAAAGGTTGATTATCGAGAACCTGCAGGATATTTGTGCTACACCTCTTCATTTGAGCCAAAAAATGTCAAAGAAGCCTTATAAAATGAGTTCTGGGCAGCAGCTATGTAAGAAGAATTGACTTAATTTGCACAAACTGATATATAGGAATTGGTGTTAAGACCATCTAATGTGATTGTGATCGGAACAAAATGGGTGTTTTGTAATAAAACTAACGAAAAGGGTAATGTGACTAGAAATAAAGCAAGGATAATGGCTCAAGGGAACTTATTGAAGGAATTGTTTTTGACAAAACTTTCATGTCAATGGCAAGACTTGAATCGATTAGACTATTGTTGGGTATAGCATGTGTAAAGGCTTCAAGCTTTATCAAATGGATATGAAGAGTGGGTTCTTGAATGGGTTCATACAAGAAGAGGTAAACATTAAGCAACCAAAAGGGTTCATTGATTTAGTCTATGCAAATCACGTTTTTAAGCTAAAGAAGGCTCTTTACGGTATTAAACAAGTGCCAAGGGCTTAAAATGAAAGACTCACCTAATATCTCATCAAGCAAGGCTATAAATGAGGTAGTGTTAACAAAACTTTATTTCTTAAAAAATTCATATCTAATTTGACAATTACTCAGATATATATTGATGATATTATGTTTGGTTCCACTCATCCGAAAATGGTGAACGACTTTGTTGAATTAATGAAGTATGAATTTTAGATGAGTATGGTAGGTGAATTAAAATTCTTTTTAGGTTGTAAATTAGACAAGTGAAGGATGGCATTTTTGTATCGCAAATCAAATATATGAAGAATTTAATAAAGAAGTTTGGACTTGAGAATGCTAGGCATGCGAGAACTCTTATGAGTGTCTCTACAAAGCTAAATAGAAGTGAAAATGGAAAAAGTGTTGATTTCAGTTTATAGTGGAGTATTATCATAAGTCTATTGTATTTAACAGCAAATAAATCGGATATTTGTTATAGTATCGAAGTATATGCTCGCTATCAAGCCAACCTGAAAGAGACACACTTATTAGTTGTAAAAAGGATTATCAGGTATGTGAATAGTGCTTTTGAATTTTGAATTTGGTATAAATGTGACTCCACATCTTGTCTAGTTGGGTATAGTGATGTGGCTTAGACTGGAAATTTAAAAGATCAGAAAAGCACATCAGAAGGTTGTTTCTTCTTGGGTAAAAATCTAATTTTGTGGTATAGTAAAAAAACAAAATTCAATTTCACTGTCAACCGCAGAAGCAGAATATATTACTGCAAGTAATTTTTGTTCGTAACTTATTTGGATGAAACAGATGTTGGAAAATTATGGAGTTGATCAGGATGTGTTGACAATCTTATGTGATAATGAGAGTGCTATAGACATCTCAAAGAATCCGATTCAACATTTAAGAACGAAACACATCAATTTGAAATATCATTTTATCCAAAAGCTTGTGGAGAACAAAATAGCCACTTTTTCAATATGTCACTTATTAGCCCCCAAATTTTTTCTGTTGAGTTAAGCATGATTTAAATAAATTATGAGGTCATAATAGAATTTTTATTGGAGTTTAATTAATTATTACAATGCGAGTAGGATTTTATTGCATTGCTTAGTTAAATTAGAGTAGTAGGAATGTGTTGAGGGCAATTGCGGCATGTTACTTAAGTTTAGAAACCATGAATCATTAAAGGAAGGGTAAAGTGGACATTTAGCACTCATTAAAGGTAAAATTAGAAGAGGAAAATATTGTATTGTTTAATAGATGAAGAAAAACGTGAATGAAGGGAGAGAATGAAGAGAAAAATGTGAAAAACAAAGAAAGGAGAAAGGGTTTCCTTAATGAGAGAAAAGAAAGAAGATAAAGATTAGGTTTCATCTTTTCTTAGCTTTCAAGAGTGATTTTGAGGGTATTCAAGAAGAGAAAAAGAAAGAGGAAGAGAAGAGCTTCCATTTGAGCCAAACATCTCTTTATTTGATGAAGATTCAAGGTAAGCCCATTTTTAATCCGTTGAATTTTTGGAAGGGTTTTGATCCATAAAACTTAGAAAAGATATGGGCTAAGTATTCTAAAATCAATTTTTAGTGAATATGCTTTTTAGGTTCTCAATTTGTATTCCTATTGAATTGGATTTTTGACAATGTTAAAGGGAATCAAAAGAGGCAAGAGAAGTAAAAGGAGGGACATTTTTAAGCAAGGAATCCAGTTGGGTTACATGTTTATAGTTGAGTTAATAAGCCATAAGTATGTTTCCAAATCAATAAAGTTAAATGATTTCAATTGCTTTATAAATGTTGCATTTATTGCTTCTTAAATGATTAAAGTAATTGCTACATATTTGTTACATGAATCTTGATGATGATTTATGAAATGATGATGGAAATGGTATTTGAAAAATATCATGCTTATGGAAATCATGTTTCCAAAATGTGCCTTTTGTCCAAGATGTTTACAAGATATGAAATTCATGTTTGTGTGGGTTTGTAGTGGTCCATTTTATTATGTCACGTGCACGTTAACCATGTTAAAGGCTTCTCCCACCTGCCCACTAGTGGCATAGAGCTCCATTATGGCTCCCTCATGTTTACTGGAGATTCGCAAGAACTCCCTCCTATTTATTGGAGCTTTGCAAGAACTCCCTCTTATTTATGGACTACCCAAACCATTATGATTGCTTATGTGTTTATGATTGCTTGAAAAGTTGAGAAAAACATGACTTATGTTGTTTATGAATTCTTTGACAAGCTTGAGAATTTGAGAAATACATGTTTTATGGTTTCAATGCAATTTACTACGACAACGAATATTTTCAATGGTTTTGTTTGTTTCTTCGCTATAAACTTGTTACCCACAAGCTTTTAAGCTCACCCCTCATTCCTCCCTATCTCCAGGTAAAGAGCAAGAGATTAAGTGATAGAGAGTTAAGGCATCACTCCAAGTCTGCATATTTTTGTATTTAAGTTAGTATATGGAAACACTAGGCTTTAGCTGCATTTCAAGTAATGCTTGTTCATGTATATTTTGTATGTTTGGATTATGAGACCAATGATGTATTTAGGTCTTGAATGCCTATTAAATCTTTGTAAAACTCTTTTCTTTTGATGTTAATGAAATATGTTCATGTTTTATTCATGACTTTCCAAGTTTTCGTATTGCATTTTCAAGCATTAATAGGGGTAAAATCTGTGTTCTAACTTCAGGGTAAAAATTGTATTAATCTAGGCTGATTTGGACAAGGTTGTCTTCCTGGAAGTTGTAGTTTATTCTCTTAGCTTTACATTGATATAAAGTTTGTAACTTTTAGATATCGCAGTTGAGATTATGCTTTTTACAAGTTAGTGATGCTACACAGGGTGTATGCTGGACACATTATAGCCTTTTTCTTTACTTGAGTTAACAGAAAATGAGTACTATGGTTGTTTGAAATGAAAAGAATTAGTGTGATAAGTTAAATATGAAATGAAGGTGATAAAAGGAGATTGAACATATGCAAAAATTATGATGAATATGCATAAGTTTGAATGTTATGTTTTGGATTGATGACCAAACATAGATTATGATTTGGATGTAAATGATATTGAGCTGAAATGAAAGTGATAATGAAGGAAAATGATGAGGAAAATAAGTTAGAAATGACAGATAGGCATAAGAGGGGTCATAGGTAACTTGTATGAGTTAGAAATATGGAAATTGACCTGTAAATGTCCGTTGGGCAGACTTAGTGTCCGCTAGGCAGACCTTCTTGGGAATTCCAACGTTCCAGCTCAGTTTATGTCCGTTTAGAGGGACATATGTCTGCTAAGCAGACATTCTCAGGATAGTTATATAATTGTGAAAATTTTGACCCTCTAGATGGCAAAATCTCTCTTCATGATCTTCACAAAAGTTGTATAACTCAAAGTCCTCTTCGAAACCGTACTTGAATGACTTTGATCCAACATCTATAATGAAAGTTATACTTTTTATCCTACGTCATGTACATTAATAAATTGTGGACTTATCAATGTTGTCCTATGATACATTTAGGCTTGAATGAAGCTTGAAATGTACTTAGTTTGATATGAAAATAAGAGATAAAATGAGTGATATGTTTAGGGTGACAATTTAGGATATAAACATAAGAATGGATTATAGTATATTAAGTGCTCAATTATGGAATTTTGGGATGTTATGAGAATGAAGATGAACCTTTGATGGCTAATGA
>JANQBM010000002.1:26841567-26853396 GCA_025594535.1 Erythroxylum domingense
TGAACATGCTTTATAGGGACTCAACTCTAGACCCTAAGAACTGGTGGTTCTCCATCATCTGTATCATTGCCCGCTTGATTTCAAAATTGTATGCCTGTATTACTAGCTTTCTGATACTTCCGCGCAACAAATCTATAGTGGGCATTGCATACTCTAGAATTGTACGCTACCCCTCCTGTAAGCCCTGATTATGAACAGGCGCTGTAGCTTGGCCCCCTAACCGGTTTCCTGGCCTTAGGGACATTCTATCGCTCATAATGAGCAACAACCTATTGAGTAAGAATCATACTAGTTGCACGATCGTTATTCATTCTGACTATTTTTGTTTCTGCTTTCTCAAGTGCCAGAAAATCTTTTCCATGGAAGGGTCAATGGAGCGCTCCACGTGCTTGTTCATAAGAGCATACGTATCCAGTGTTATACAAAACAAAATTAAGAGAAAACAAATTTAATCTAGAAAAAGAATCTAAACTACTAATGTCTTGCACCGTAAATAATTCCTTGACAACGGCACTAAAAACTTATTGCTCGTTTAACAACTTACCGTAAGTGCACGGGTCACACAAGTAATAGTGAATATTTCTATTTGAGATATCGAACCATAAGGAATTTTTATTAGGACAAAAGCATACAAGTTTGATTCTTGATTTTTTAATTAAATGAATTCGAATCACGATTGGGTTTGTTTGCAGTAACAATCAAATAATAGAAATAACAACAAATAGGGAAATAAACTAGGTTTTAGAATGTCGATATTGGAAGTGCTTAATTCTCTTTTAAATCGGTCGGTGATCTATGGGATGCATCAATTATCCAGGTTTCTATAATACTATTATTTCTTTTCCAAGCTAATAACTGCTCTACCTTAATTTCAAATACTAGCTATATGCCTATGTTAGTATTATAATAATCAAATTGATAAGAACCAAACCTAATTTAATACTTAAGGCCCTTGGGTATATTCCTATCCCAAGTGTGAATTAATTCTTACCCAATTATTAGGTTAACTAATCGTAGGTCAATTGTTTATTTTTCTAATCTTAATCTTCTTTTCCAATTCAATTAAGATTCAAGAGATTACAATTTGACTAGATTTTCATTGTAATAAGAATATAAACAACTGAATTAATACATCCACAAATCACTGGTGGATCTTATTAGGGAAATATATTCAAATCCAATACATTAGATGTAAAACCTAGAGAAGAAGTTTAGCTACGCATTATTGAAACACAGATCGTCGACTGCAAAACTAATCTAGACATCTATCCTAGATCTAAATAAATCAAACAATGAAATAGTGAAATTGTACTTAAAAATTGAGGACTGAGACCTCAAAATTTTTCCAAGTGTAGAGAGAAAAAGAAATTGAATATTTAAAACTATCTGAAACTGTCAGAGATATCCTAATTTGTTACTTAATCTGCTTATAAATATTATACTTCCAACTGGTCGAAAATATGTCTCTGACCGATTGGACGCTAAAGACAAATTAACTTTCGAGCACGCCTGCTCATCTAACTGATCTAATGATCCCTTCCAATCAGTTGAAAACTTGAAGCACACCGCCCTTTGATTCTCCAATTTGGCTGACCAGTCCTAGCTTTACAGTCGATTGGTCTTTGAACGTTCTACCTCCTCTTCAATTCTTGCTTGAACTTTCGACTGATCTTCTCATGTGCTCTGACCGATCTTTGATGTTTATGTCTATAAGCTCTTAATTTTGACTGGTCTTTGAATTATTCCCGATCGGTCGAATCTTCTTAAGACTTGAGTCTTTTTTCCTCACTAAATTTCTATCGGTCTTCCCTTTCAGGCCGACCGATCTTTAACCTTTCTGTCCAGCCTTCTCTAATTGCAGTCGATTGTGACTAGAGTCCCGACTAGTCTTTGAGGCTTCTGTCTACATTCCTTAGTTCGATGGTTGATCCTACCAATCTTTGTGATCGACAAGATTGGTCCTCAGATTTTCCTCAATATGACCAGTCATAATCTACTCCTATGATTGGTCGAAATCATTGGTTTACTTGGAATCTGCACAAGTCACCACTAAACAACACCTAACTCAAAACATTCTAGAAGAATATAAAAGGCTAATTAATTATGCATGAAATGCCAAGAACTACACATACAAATGGCTCAATTAACTCTATTTTCATAGAGTTAACAAGAATCCCTAGCAATATGAACCAAGTTCATCTTTAAAAGGAGAGTGTCAACATAAGAATTTATGGAAGTTAGGATATTGTCTGCAGAAGAAAAATTTGAAAGTTGAGAGGTTAAAATAAAGCGAGGTAAGTTAAGATCAAATACGGAGGGAATTTAGTGACTGGTGGATAAAGAATAAACAAAGAGATTAAAGGGAAATAAAAGTAAAAACAACTAAAAGATCGACATAAAGAAGTAAACCAGGAGTGTAGAGAAAGAAAGAAGATTAAGTGTAAGTATGAAAGAAAAGAGCTTGAGGGAGAAAGAAAGTATAAAGCAGCTAGAACATACTAAGACAAAGAAGAAAGAAGAATGCAGGTGAGCTAAGTATCTACAAAAAGAGAAAGGTAAGATTACAAAGAGCTATAGGGAGTGAAGAAGACTAGTGAATAGTGAAGAAACTAAAAGAACGAATAGTATGAACAGTAAATTAACAAAGATTCACGGTATAAGATATTTGTATAGCAAAAGAAGATTCATATCATAAAAGAGGAACTAAAAAACCTTCACTTTAGAAATATAGGTAGGGATGTGAGGGAAGCTAAAAGCAATCTTTTTATGGAATAAGACCTCCTTTAGAAGAATTTTGGTTACATATTGATCAAATCAAAAGAAAGGAAAGCTTTACCCTCTTAAAATCATATTATAAAGGTTTATTACTTTTTACTCTAAAAAAGATCTAGAATCTTGTGACTCAAGTAAGGTGATAGATTCTCAAACTTTTTATTTAACTTAATCCTTGTAAGAATTATCATCAATATAACTATGTCACATACCTTTAGAAATGGTACAATTCTTACCATACAAAATGAGCTTAAGTAAAGCCAATCAATAAAATAATTCCATTTATATATCTTTTAATAGTACCTATTCGTTAGTGTATATGGTATACGATCTCATCAAGGAATAGATCTCCCTTTAGAAATCAAAACTTCTAATTACTCCTTTTAATGCTCCAGATATGGAGAAGGCTCGTTTTGATCTTCACCTTAACAAAGCCCTAGCTAAGATGGCTTAAATTCCTACTTTTTTCAAAATTCCTAGCCTTTGATTAAGAACAAGGTGACTGAGGCAATATTGGATTTGTTAGCCAATGAACATCTTTAATGAGAATAAAAATTTTGTTACTCTTACTCTCAATGTACATTGTCCTAGTTCTATGAAAGACTTCATGCCTGTTTCTTATTGTAATACAATTTATAGAATCATTTATAAAATGCTCTCAAATGGATTTAATCTTAAGGTTCCTTCATCAAAAATAGATAAATTGTAGACAATATCCTCCTAGTTCAAGAATTTTTTAAAAGTTATAACAAAAAAGATCTATAGGAAGGATTGTGTATTGCAAATAAACTTTCAAAAAGCCTTTGATACTATTGAGTGGAAGTTTATATTAAAATCTCTAAGAGCTATTGGTTTCCTTAACACTTTTGTGATTTGGATACAACAAGGCATATCTACTCTTTCTTACTGTGTTTTTATGAACAGGAAGCCTATTCATTTATTAAAAGCACCAAAGTTGTAAAAAAAGGTGACCCCCTCTAACCTTAGGTTTTCACTTTGGGATGGAATTTCTAAATAGATTGATCAAGTATACCATTGGTTAGGAAAACAACTTCAAATTTTACTCCAAAAGAAAGAGGTTAGGCATTGTAAATATAACTTTTGATAATGACCTTATGCTATTTTGTAAAGTTGGCAATTACAACTTTGGAGACCTTTAAAAACATCTCAAGACTTTCCATCAACAACAAAAAAAGTCTATTTATCCTTCTTAAAAGGGCATATAATTTAGCAGGCTGTCTATCCACTATCATTGGAAAGTAACCAGATTTTTAGCCTCAAATTGAGAAGGTTCAAATGAGAATCTCCAATTAGTGTAATCATAAAGGCTTACATTAAAACCACCTAAAAAGTATCAATTTTTGGTATATATAGCAATAATATAAATCTTTATGGACTTTACTGGACATAATCATATTAAGTGAAATGGTAAAAAGCTAGTTTTCCTTAAGCTAGGTGATGGGAAGTCCATTTATTTTTGGCATGATCAATAGACTCAATAGTATCCCTTCTGGTTCATTAAGAGGTGTTATACTATATAACTAGTTGGTGTGATAAGGTTTAACCACCTTTTGCGATCAATTATAGCTAAGATCAGGATACAGTATTACATAAAGGATTCTGAATCTCAGCCTTAATCCTAACCAATATGACATCCCAATCTGGTAGTGACATCCATCTAGATTTGTCACTAACTCATCTTATAAAGATCTTTTAAGGGAATATAGGACAAGTATTAAATGGAACTCACTAGTCTAGAATAAATATGCCAATCTAAGAGCCTTTTATACCTTACGGTTAACATATTATTACAATTTGAAGACTAGGGACAAGGTAAGGAGATATCTTCACATTCCCCTAACTTATGTTCTATGCAATGAGCTCCCTGAATCTAGGGATCATCTATTCTTCCTTTACATGTTTTTTAAACTAATCAAGAGGTAGATTCAATGGTTATATGATATTAAAGTGGATAGGAATAACTTATAAGATGTGGAACATTGGCTCTCCCATCAATAAGCTAAGAAAACAGAAGATTAAATAATATGTAAAATAAAAGAAAGGAAAATAATGGAAAGGAAATAGAAGAACTTTCCAAAATTCTACCAATACTAGCCAAGAACCACTCCAGGAGCTATTGATCACTATAAGGTTTCAAATAGTGGCACAATAGCTACATTAATTGTGTAGTCCTTAGATTCTTTATAGAAGGATGCTACAAAAACTCTCAAGTAGGTCCCAAATTCACATAAGTCAAGTTTAAATATTCCTTAACTAGTAGTTACAACTACTACCAATCTAATTTTAGTTTTTACCTTACATGTAGAATCAAGATTATACTTACAAAAATTATGCCAAACTAAGATTAGGTCATATAGTTTTAGGGAAAACATATATCTCTAGCCCCAACATGCATAATGTAACATCCAAGAATCCAACATATCTTTTAAACTCACATATAAGGAATCTTCAAATCTATCTAGTTGATACTGATGAATAACAATGTTTATGTAGAAATTAAGGAAATTTGTTTTTTTTTGGGTGACATACGGGTAAGGATGATTGAAAATTACTTTACCCTCACCATAAAATGCTATGTTGTATGTAGGAGCTACTAAGTCCTTACTTGTAAGCTTCTTACTTATAAGAACTATGATTTCAACTTCTAATTAATTATACCCCTTAAAATTTTAAAACAAACCTAAACTTTATTTTCTAATGAATAAATTAAAGAAATATATTTTTTCAAAGAACTTTCCAAACATTATATGCCAGTATCTTTGATCAAAAGTTGGTAGAGGCAACTTTAATAATATTTTCAAGAGAACAAAATGATAAGCCCATTTGAACAAAAATAAACCATTTAGAGTGTAATTCCATTCCATTGTATCAAAAATAATGACATAATAGGGTTGTAAACCAAGAATAGTACTTTCTTCAAGTTGGAAAATATATTTGATATCAGATATTAATTTCATTCTAGAGTGTTAACATATAATAACTTAAACAATAATAACTTATAAAACTTTAGCACAAAGAGGGTAAGGGATATTTAACCACCTCCACTTTTGTTTAGTAACATTGTTTCAAGCTAAACTAAAAGAAGGTCCTGGAATAGAACTGGAACACCTTTTCACAATTTTATCCATTTATCATTGCAGATGGTTGAGCTTTAGTAGCACCAAGCTTGGAAAATTTAAGGAAGCGCACTAATAATTAGTCATCAACTTTAGTTGGATTCTTTTTCAGCAAATGCCCTCATTTTCCTATTATTACAGTTGGGCTCATAAGTACTAAAAAGGAAAAGGTTTGAGTAAAATGTTGCTATCGAAAGATAATCTAATTTTATTTATGTTTAAATATAAAATCTATGTAAAATAGATTATTGAAATGAGGCCTTGTCATATCCAAAACAACCCAATTTTCATTTAGCCCTAAAAAAAGTGTATGCTTAAAATTCAATAAATAATAACACATTCCTATTTAGATTAATTTGTATGGATGAGCATAATGCTTTGAGGAAGAGACTTTGGTATGCTAGAGTGTGTGTTAGTATAGAAATGATAAGGGAACTTCCTAATACCATTCTTATTATGAGATTAGGAGTTGATGATACATTCGTTGAGGATTTTACTAGTGATTGCTACAAATGGAAACTATCTATCTAGTTAGAAGGTATGTCGTGGCAATAAATGGGAAGGAAGTTCACTAAAGGAGACTATAATAAGCCGATAGGATTAGGAATCTAGAAGAAAAGAAAAAATGCAATAACAATATATTATCAAAGATAGGTATGACTGATGTAAAAGTAATCTTTAAAGATACAATTAGTGTTAAGATGGAGAGAAATGAATTAAAGCCAGTTGAGATGAAATTTAAGGGGTCTAGGAATGATTGCCTTAGAATTGGAAACTGTAGGCTCGAAGAAGTAACAACAGAGATTTTGACCAAGGAAAAAAATAATAAGGGAGAAACAAGCAAGCTAAGATCACGTGAGCTAATTAACATATAACTTGGACTAATGGTGGTAGAAGGAGAGTTTAAAGTTAACAATAGAGACAAATCAAGAAGGAAAAAGAGATCCAAGAGATCTTAAGATAAAAATTATCCATATGTCTATAGCTTCTTGGAATGTTAGAAGCAACATTCACCACAAAAAATAAATAGAATTAAAAGAATTTTTTTTGAATAAGTATGTAATAATTGAATTGATAGAGACTAATCTTAGCATGGAGAATCTGAAGTGATTAAAATTCCTAGAAAAAATAATGGGCCTTTTTATCTAATCATTCCTAAATCATTATAGGAAATTTATTATTAATTTTGACATGAGAATAGTCATTATTACTTTTAATCAACTCATCAATATTACTTGTGTTCATCATAGAAAACTATAGGACATCTATCTCTTTTATTTATGACTCTAACTTTGCATTTTAGAGAAATGAGCTATGGCATTTGATTAAGCAAATTCATTCCAGCAGCTCAACTCATGGTTAATTTTCAAAAGTTATGGAAACTTCTTTTACTATAAATCCTCATAAGGCTGTGATACCTATTGGTATGAATGCCTTCTTTGTTCAACAAACCTAAAACAATACAAAAGATATAGTCAATAAAGTTATGATGAAATTCTTTAACTTAGGAATGTTTTTGAAAGAAATCAACAAGACCTACATTTTCGTAGTCCTAAAGTCTTTTTCTATAAGAAAAATAAGGGGCTTTAAGATAATTTCTTGCTACAACATCATCTATAAAAAGATATCCAATATGTTGTATACTAAATTCAAGAGCATTTTTCCAAAGATCACTAATATTTCATAGGGGGAATCATTAAAGGAATAATTATTAGTGATAATATACTACTTTTATAGGATCTTATGAAGAATTACATTAGAAAGTATTCAAGTAAATATTATGCAATAAAAATGGATTAAGATTTCTAACTAAACTCTATGCGTGCTTCTTGATTCCTAACAAAATTCATCCAATAGAGTGTATAATGCTTAACTATAACTTCATATGGGATGTTTATCAATGGAACCCCTATCAATCTCATCCATAATGTAAGGGGACTGTGGAAAAGATATCTATATTCCTCAACCTCTTTATCGTTGCAATGGAAATTCTTACTAGACTCAACACGAGTGGAATAATAGAGAATATAAAGTTTAAATTCCACTCCAAATATAGAACTTTGAGGTTATAAAGACTATCATTCGCAAATGATTTAATTCGTTTCCTTAAAGTCGACCTAAGCTTATTGAACACACTATTTACCTCAATCACAACATTTAAGAACTTATCAAGTTTAAAAAGTAACAAGTATAAATGCTAATTATTTCTCTCTTCAGGTATTAAAACCATCGTTGGAAGCATGGAAAGACTAACTGGAATTAGAGGAATTCTCCACGCTTTTAATCCTTTATATTGGAATTCCAATCTCGATAAAAGAACCTAAATTTAGTGAGTTTAGTCTCCTTATTGAGAAAATCAAAAGTATAACTTCAAAATGGTGCAACCACAGGTTATTTATAACTTTAAATATGCAATTTGTAAATTTTTTTCTAAATACATTACTTATATACTAGATCTCCCACTTTTGTTTCCCAAAGATCATTACTAATACCAATGAACAAATTTTAAGGAAATTTATCTTTCTAAGTAACTTATAAAGAAAGACTATAACAAAAATTAGTTAGAATGATCTATTTTTGCCAAGAAAGGAAGGGGGATTGGTAATCAAATTGATTAAGATAACCAACCTAGTTCAAATTATAAAAAGAATATAGATAATCTTTAATGAAAAAAGCTCTCCTTAGGTGAAATTGATCCACAAATTCTATTTAAAGAGTAATTTTTTTAGTGATTAAGCTTAAAACAAACTCCTCATAGACTATGATTCACATTCTTAAAGTAAAGGGCAAGGCCAGAAGGGGAATTATGAATAGGCAAAGGGATGGGGCTATAATATTTTTTTAGCATGACTCGTAAACTCCACTAGGGCCCTTAATGAAGTTCCTTCATTTTAAAGTCTAAAAGAAACAATCCCTTATGGATCTACTATAAAAGAAGCTCTCCACTCTCACTATCCTAGAAAATCTTCAAGTTTAAATCTTAATTACTAGCTATCCCCTAACCAAACTAACATCATTCATTAGAGCCTAGACCCCTTTAGGAAATTCACAAATCTCACTATCCTAGAAAATCTTCAACTTCAAACCTTAATTACCATCTATCCCCTAGCCAAACTAACATCATTCATTAGAGCCTAGACCCCTCTAGGAAATTCACAATTATATCTTGTAGAAACATCCTTCAAATACGGATTCCATTCCTTGGCACTAATTAGATTGGTTCCCATTAGCTTATATGAGAGTATCACTTATTACATGGCTTGCACTTAAAAGAAATCTAAGCACTTAAATAAGTTAAAAAAGTAAAAAAGTGTTACTTAATTATATGTATTATATAATAATTGGAATCAAATGTTAGCACATTTATCATTTAGATGTAGTACAACTCACAAGATTTGGAGCATAGTGAAATATGCATAATTGATCATAAGTTTACCTCATATTTGATGTGTTTTTTCTTGATATTTTATACTTCTATTGTATATTTGGTACTTAATGTGCTTTAAGTGAGTTTATAGATTATAATTGCTTTCACAAACTTAAAGGAGACAAATTTTGATGAAAAGACAACATATTTTTGGGTGCAACAACTAGACAGGAAAAGGACCATTAATTAGTAATCAAACTGCCACTTAGCTAATAAGACACGTCCTTTCAACTGCTAAGGTTAAATCCTTTATTATGTAGGGGCAAAGGATAGAGTTCCCAAGGGAACTTCAATCCCTAAAACCCAACTATCTCCCTAACTTATTATCCCCTGAGATATATTTGAAAAAACTATCCGAAGGGATTATTTAACACTAAAAGTTGTAGAGAATGGCTTACTTGGAGAGATGTTGAAGTGGAATGGTATGATGTGGTTTGGCATAAAGAGCTATTTCCTAGCTCCTCCTTCATTATATGGCTTGCTACCCTAAATAAGTTAAATACAATGGATAAGCTTTCTTTCCTGAATTCAACTGAGGATTGTGCTCTATGTAATTCAGGATAAGAAAACAGAGACCCTTGGTTCTTTGAATGTCATTTCTCTAGGGACATTTGGTCTTGGATTAAGCACAAATGTCTTTAGTTCTTAAGAACGTATCAATATTCAGGGATTGTATAATGGTTTATTGGTTTAAAGACTATTTCCCATCCTAATACAATTACCTGCCTAATTTCCTTTGCTACTTGCATTAAGGAAATATGAGTTGAAAGGAACCTATGCAAGTTCCAAGATATTAGTAGAAGTCATCAATAGATTTTTTAGTGTGTTTATACTAAGGTCAGAGAGCAAATAATCTCCTCTAGATCTATCAAGAAATGCTCATCTCAACTAGCTATCTTGTGGAGAATAGTGAAGTATGTAAGTCAAATGTACCAAGGAGAAAGTATTAGCTGGGAGAGCAAGGTAATAGAGGGCAAGGAGACAATTGAACTAAGGTTTGACTAAGAACCTATCTGTTGTTAAGACTATCAATCAATAGACTAGTAAAAAAATAGATATGAGGAAAAGGAAAAGAAAGTTGGAAATCATCACTTGGATTTGGTGAGAATTTATTGTGGAAGATGAAGAATTGAAATTTAGTTTATGAAGAATTTGTCAAATTTACCTGATCTGAGATTCTCCTCCATGAATCACTCCTGCATATCCCCCCAGAGGTTAGCGATCTCTAGAATCAGCGAAAGTTCTTAAATAAGGAACATCCTAAGGAGCTTTTTTGTGAGATACTCAATGTCAAACCTACCCTGATTGGACATGAAATAATTAATTAAATGAATTTTAAGAAATGAAAGAAGCATCCAGAGCGAATTCTCTCACTTATGGCTTGGTTGTTACGAAAATGGCTTCCATCAAATTTGAATATTCCAACCCTAATTGGGGTAGATTTTAAACATCGATTTATAGAGGAGTGGGAGTTTTGACCACTTTTTACCATCATTTATGTTAGTGTTTTTGATATGATGTCATCCAATGCTTGTTGATATTCTCTGCATTTAACAATTGTATTTGGTTTGTTTACCTTTTGTATTGTAATTTTGTCATGGGATATTATGCTTACTCTCCTTAAGTTATATTTTTCTTGACTCTCTTCACTACTTTTTTAATATATTCAATTTTAATTTTTCAAAAAAATATAGCGTAAATGTTACGGTCTAAACAGAACAATATATAAATTGAATTCTATCTAGACCAATTAAAGGTAAGCATACCCCGTCGACAAGTAATATAAAATGGTAAGAACTGGATATCGTGCACAAGGGGATTTCAACACGCAAGTTAATTAAGTTAAACAATGAAAAATTACTTGGACGATCAAGAATTGATTGATTTGAAAATAAAATAAATTAAAGTAAGAAAATCAAGTAAATATGAAAAATGCATGGTATGAATTAAAACAACTAGATTTAGTCAAATGATAGAAATCGATTAAGGTCTCAAATTTCAACTAAATTGGACACTAAAAATTATAATGGTGGATTGATCTAGGAATTACTTCACTAAGGCAAGTCAAACCAAATGTTCATGGGAATTCCCTTCTCTTCTAAATTCAAGTCACCCACTTGGTTCATAGATAATTAAGAATAAAAGGCATTCAATATAAGAAGCCTAAAACTAAGTTTGTTAATCCTAGGTATGCTCACACAAGATCTTAAGGTTGGTCTACACTCTAGTCTCAAGTATGTCGCTTGATTAATTTTTCGACAAATTAAATCCCATTGGTTGTGGCATTGAATCATCTAATGTCTTAATCTAGGTGATCAAGCTAAGTTAGGACAAAATATGAATTCAATCAAGAAAAAATCAATATTAAAAAAACTTATCCTAATCCAATATCAATCCTAACCTTAACCGAAAAGAAAAACTTATTCACACATATTCATCAATGTAACATAAATCATGGTCATAATATATGGTTGCATTGATTAAATCCACACA
>JANQBM010000002.1:26860651-26873033 GCA_025594535.1 Erythroxylum domingense
GAAGTTTATTATACAAGAAATTTAATAAATCTTTCATATTTTGACTGATTGAGAATAATTTTTATGATTTGTATTATCAACCTTGTGCATATAAATGGAGTTGCTAAGATTTTCTTTTTAGTATTATGATTTATTTATAAGGACATAGTGTAAGATTGTGAATGGTTAAGTTATCATTTTTGTCTTCTTATTTTTTACAATAAATCTATTTTTGTAATATGCATTGCCAAAGAAAGATATAAGATGCTATAAATTATTGTATGTTTTTAATGCGGTATATATAATTTTTTCAATTTTCTCCATAATATTCATTTAACTTTTTAATATCTCCATATCTAAATTGTAACATCTGCATATGTAAAAAATTTATCTAGATATGTAACATTTCTAATATATTAACATTATGAATTTTATTTTTAAGTATTTGTATATGGTTAACTTTTTGAGAATTGACTGCTGAATTTTTATGGCAAAGTAACAATATCACATAACAAAACTTTATTTTTGATATAAAGTTATTATTTTAATTTTGACAAATGTCACTATTTATTTTTACAAATAAATGGAGGGGGTTCAAGTACTCGTGATAACTTAAGTCTCTTTAAGAAGATTCGATGATCCAGTTTAGACTCATGCTAGATTGTTTCCTTGTATAACAAACTATAATATTTATTTGTATTACAAAAAACATTTGAAAGATTTAGTAATTGTCAAATTAAAGAAATATTTAACTGAAATTAAAGGTGATAGGGAGCCTTGTAAAAAAGTTACTCATGATGTAGAATGATAAATAAAAACTTTGCTAAAAGAGTAACAGAATGAGAAAGACAAAAGGTAAAGACTAAATTATGAAATTTGTAATAGAGGCTTTTTTTTATAGTCAGGATGATATTGAGAATGTTGTAAATGGTATTCCTACCTAACGAGAAGGGATTACTGCAATTGATATGCAGAAGAGAAGAAAACAAGTGTTTAATTTTTTTGCTCTACGAACAACTTTTAGAGCTCAACCTTCAATTTATAGTACCTTACAATCTAAAAAATATGTTATAATGTAGACATGACAATAACTAGATGGTAGTATTATATAGGTCTATCATTTAATGATGCTCAATCTTATTATTAACAACATAAGTGTATATGCTATTACCTTTAATGGTCTAGAACATAAAACTCCTTCAATTGATAACTATAGAGGTAATATTTTGAGTAGCTTTGTTTGTGAAATATAAAATTATTTGAATGAAAGAAGAATCATTTGGACAACTTATGGGTGTTCATTCATATATAAAGGTTGGATAAATAGAAGATATAAGTCTATTATTATTATTTTGGTTTATTCTACTAAAAGGATAATGTTTTTAAAGTATATTGATGTATATGTCCTTGTAAGAAATGTTGATACTTTATTTGAGATATTTGATAAAGTTGTGAATGAAGTTGAGCCTAAAAATATTATATAGTTCATCAATTAAAATATGCCTACTTATAAAGCAACTAGGAAAAGATTGTAAAGCAAATATAATTTTTCTATTGAATTCTTTATACTGCATATTGTGTATTGATATAATATTCAAAGATATAAGAGATGCTAGATACTTTCATATCATTGATGAAATTGTGCAGAAAGTGAGAAAAGTAACTAAGTTTATTTATAATCGTGCATGTGTTCTTAATTTGACGAGAAAGAATTTCACCAATGGTAAGAACTTGTGTCGTCTAGCCATTATAAGATTTGCAACTAATTTTTTATCACTTTAGTATTTTGTTCTAACCAAGAAGGAACCGAGATAAATATTTACAAGTAATGAGTAAGTTATATCTCAATATGTTAGGTCTAATGTTGGAATAGAGGTTTTTAGAATGATACTTGAAGATCATGAATTTTGGTCCTAATGTCAGCTTGTCATCTAAGTTTATGAGCCTTTGGTGAGAGTATTTTGTATAGTTGATAGTAATGAAAAGGCAACAATATGGAGAAGGCAAAAGAAGCAATCAAGGACAATACAAAAAATACGTCTTTCTTATATGTACCTTATAACACACCACTTCTATAGAGCATATGCCTGAATATCCAGAGGACATTCAAGAACGTACCCTATAAAAATGGCATGTTAGAGCAATCATCAACTTATTATGGCATCATACAGAACATAAGTAGTCAAAAGATTAGCTTTTCCTTTTTCATTCACAAACATAACTCACAATGTAGTATTACACTTCATAATACATATATTTACATTACCAAAAACATATGGGAGTTTACTATTCTTTTACAAAATATTCTACATGAAATGAGAAACTAAATAAACACAATCTACTAGATTCCTCAGATATCAACTGACTAGACCTTTGAGTCATTCTTATTTTCCAAAATTGACAGTTCTAGATTTCTACTAGTTTGCCTTAGAAACTAAGTCTCCCTCGTACCTGAAAATGAACGTTGCAATTTTGATGAGCTTGCAAACTTAGTGAGTGAACCATTATCAATGTGTTCACTCATGTCAGAACACAAATACCACAAGTATAAACCAAATTCACAATATACCTCATATCTTAACAATATATCATGAACTTCAAACATTTCATATACTCATTTTAGAATAATCCGATCATTTATCTCAATCATTCATATCATCAACAAGTACACAAACATTGCATATCTCAATATCAACAAAATTCAAAAATACTTCGCAATCTTTCACATGATACACGTAAAGATACATATATAAATGCAAAAGCACATGTGACTTCGCTTTCATTTTTACTTGTTGTGACCGAGCGTCTATTTGTTTTCTCGTATCTGTTATAGATACCGGGCTCATTTCATTTACTATCCCATACTCATTGTAGATACCGAGTTCATTAATAACTGAGCCTGTGGCTTTTTGTACACATTTCTAAGCTTTAAACTCTTTTTCATATTGAGCACTCCAGTCACAACTCCTTTATCTGATCATGTATAACAGTGTGATGGAATGCATCAATTCACAAAATATTATATCAATAAATTTCATTCAATGTGCATAATCATTTATCATATTCATCAAATCTGAGTCTAGGATTCAACATTCAGTTGAGTACACATTTTTATATTCACAGATAATTAGAAAGCACTCCCAATACAATCCCAAATATCAAACTCCTTGGACCGTCAATATCTGAAATTATCACAATTATCTCAATAACAGTTCAATAACTGAAATTTGAATATAAACGAATCAGTCATGATGAGAAAACATCTAGTTTAACTCATAGTACGCTCTAGATAAGCTATTGCCTTAATAACCTGGTAATGTTTGGATGCTGACGTTCAACTTGTGCTTCTTTATTCATGCAATACATAAATATTTTACACATTACTAAGTTGATCAATCATATAAATATTCAATCATACACACATATATGCATCGTGTTCAATGCATGCTCAATTGACTTTCCCGGGTATGCCTTCTTAAATCACATATCTTAACCATTCATCTATCATAACTTTTATATAACTAGTTTGCAATTAGGTTTATACCTCAAGGAAACTTGATTATTCTAATTTCATCAACATACATTCACCAATCCTTTTCTAGCATTAAATAAACAAACAATATCTCAATTCTCATTTATTCATACCTAATGCACCTTACTCATATCCTTTGGATCACAATTGCATTCCTAAGAACACCTTTATTCCTTTAATTATTCTTAATTTTCAGATTTAGATACATTAATATCAAACAATCATTTCCTTAAGTTATAACATCAATTAATAACCTAAATTTATCAAACACTTAACCAACGAATCCAATATCAAGCTAGGTTCATTTTAAACATCAATCAAGTCCAAATGCACCAAAGTAAAGGAACTTATCCTTAGTTGGTTCAATAATCACATAAAACAGAAAATTTCATTTCCAAAGCATTGCCCACGATCTTAGGGATCCTTCCCATGATAGTGGGATGAGTGAACCGAGTGTTCACTCTCCATTCTCCTTCAATTTCTCTAGATTTTTAACATATTCATACAAAATTCAAAACATCTTCTTAATAGTTCATTAATTATACTTAAATTCCTCATCAATTTCACCTCAATCCTAACTCAAAATCATCCATATAACATCTCATAAACTATCGTTTATCATGCACTCAAAAGCATAACATGATTATATCCATTTATTCATCAAATTCTAACATACTTCATCATCAATATCATATACAATCCATCATCATAATCTTTTTATTAAAGCATGCCATAAAGAACAACACTTTACTTGCTTGTTTAGCTCAAAAGCCTCCTCAATTCGTCAAGTTAACCCAACCCTCTAAGCTTGCAAGATCATCACAAATTCAATGTGGAATAGGTTGGGTTTTTAGCAACAAGATGAAGACAACAAAATATTGGAGTGGCAAAGTGTAGAATTTTGGCAAACTCAAAGTTGTGAAGGTTGGGTGTGAATGTCAAAAATGAAAGAAGGAAGAAGATGATAGCATGTAGCAAAAATGAAAGAGAAAATGGTTATGTCTTGTGTGTGTGTATCGTGTAGGGCAGGTGTATGGTAAGTGTTATGAAACTTGTTATGTAAAGACACTTGCTATATGTCTTCTACTTATAATACCAAATGTCACTTAAATACTTAGTCCATTTGTCACTCAATCTTTGAGCCATTTGTCACCTAATTATCTAAGCTCCTTGTCACTCAATCTTTAATACCACGTGTCATTTATTTATATTTCCATGTGTCAACTTGCCTTGCCAATTAACATTTTTCCTAGTCCAAATGTACATATTAATTTATCAATCTCCCAATTGTAACAATTAATTCCAATTTACTAATTGTAATTCATCAAACCAAAATTTAAAACATAAGCAATACACAATCATATCATAATCATTTTAAATCTTTCGTACCCTAGAATATGTCAATTGAGTGCAGATACTGTCCTTTTAATGTTTCTTGAATCATGATTCATGTGTGTATGTAAATATTATGCATGTGAATGAAATGCATTTCATAAATTCTCAATAATAAAACTTATGTGCAATATTATAAAGTTCTAACCCTTAGTAATGTTTTGGAAACTATCTATTACATACCTTATCTTGCAATCATTAATGAAATATATTATTTGTTGGTGGGGCATTTTTCAATCTTAGTATCTATTTTAGACTAGGATTTACAAAAGAAAGCTAAAGTTAATAGAGAAATATTATTGACTAGGGTTAATTATAAAAAAAAGCTTAAAATTTACTCGATTTCTCAATTCTAGTCTGAACTTTAAAAAATGGAGCTAAAATGTCCCAACTTTTTATTTGTTACAAAAATAACTAGACGTTAAGTTTCCTGTTAATGTTGCTGATGTGATAAACCACATCAAATATTTTACATGCCATGTGTCTAACATGAGGCTCAGTTTTTTTCAACTCATTTATTTAAAAATTAATTAAATTAAAAATCAATTAAATTAAAACACACAAAAATAGCTTTTTGTTTTGTTCGTTCTTGAGTCTTCATGATACAACTCTCCTACTCTCTTGTTTCTACCCTTTGGTGAATGGTATACAGTCTTTGTCTTTATCTTTGTGCCATATTGGACTAACACACCTATCTTTTTGCTACATCATATGAGGAACTCTTTGGTAGGGCATTTAACATTTTGCGTGAGAACAATCCAGAGCTCGTTGGGGATAAGCATAGAATTGTCAGGAGGCCTTTATAGGTTTTCATAAGGGAACAAAGAAGAATATATTTGGGAATTTCATGGATTTCTGAAATACAATCATAATGGAATGATCAATATAAGAAAGAATAGTTTGTAAAGAAGAATAGTTATATAATAAAAAAAGATATATATCTTGATATTGATACACTTGTGAGGAGATGCAAAACTTCCAATGTTGTGAAGATGAATATTTTATGTCAAATATTTATAGAAATCATAGGGTAATTCATAAGGGAAGAGAAGATAAAAGGCACCTTATGACTTCATTACCTTGTTTTGTTGCTCGTGAAGATAATTTTTTGTGATCTTTTTCAAGAAAACTAGACCTTCATTCCATCATCCTTTCTTTTATAAACTAAAATACATAGGATGTATCAATAGCCAGATCCTTTTATGAATTTTTGGATTGCTGAATTGGGGACAAATGGATCTCCTGATGGCTAACAAAGGTTAGTTGCAAATTGAATATTTGTGGCCAAAAATTATGAGGGGATAAGACATCGTTATATTAATAAGCTGCCTACATTGTCAAATTATATGGTATGACAGTTTTTTTTTTTATAGTTATGAGGCCTTCTTATTAGGATATTATGGTTAGATTTAACAGCCACATTAAGACTAGAAGCATTTACATTGTTAATAGTTGGAATGAAGCAAAATATTTTTATGGATGAATGGGATACATTTGATAGTTGTTCTACTTTCCTAGCATGAAGTTTAAATTTTATATTGTTAATTATTGCCAAATGACTTATTGAGAAATAAGATGGTTAAATGATTTGTCTTTATTATCTGTGTGCACCTATTCTTAGACTTTTGGATATATCCTAAATACCATAAATTGTTATTGCTTTTTATCGTTATTATCATTATTAAGTTGAATATAATTTCTTAATAATTTATTTTTATTTGTTTACTAAGACTCTTAATAGAACTAGCAATTCTATAGATCCATTTGACCATCTTTTAGCTTACTGAGTTTTTGAAGCACCAAGTTTCATATATGATTGTGACTTGAAAGATAATTTTGGATAGAAAAGTATTGACATGTCATTTGGTACAATAAATTTAAATAATGATGATAGTGAGATTCCTGTTAATGATGAAGATTTTATACCAAATGAAAATTGAGATTTGTGTGATTAAATAGATATATCATTGAATGAAGTCCCAGTTTATTTTGCTTTTCTTTTAATTTTACTTGTATTTGATTTATATTTTAATTTTATATATGCATTATAAATATAAAATTTTTCATTGTAAGTATTTTTGTTTTAGGTTTGACTTTTGCTTTGTTGTGTTCCTCTATATGAACTCTTTTTGTGATGCTTATGAACCTATATTATTCTAACTATGATGTTTTAATATAATTATTCTTTACTACATGATATAAATTGTAACATTTGATGTGGTTTGTATTATTCTTAGTTTTATATCTATACGAGAATTAAATGATTTTTTTATATTAATTATGGTTATTATTTATTTAAAAATGTGCAAAAAGTAATATTAATTGAAATAAAGAGATAATTATTATATTAAATTTATATTATTTTGATTTTTAAGACAAGGTTGATGTAAAAGTAAAAATTATATACATAATTTATTGAGATATTAGTTTACAATTTTATAAAATGTAAGAACTATTTTATAATTTGAAAAAAATTACTCGAAATAGTACTCAGTACTGAGTAGTATCAATTACGTACCAAATCAAAACTAAATCTGATAATAAATCTGATACAATATTCACGACATTGACCCTTTACTATTGGAGAGTGGGGAGAAAAAAAGGTTCATGTCTCTAACTCCCAAAGCCAAATTCCTATTGCCTCTAGTAAAGCTTATTCCTGGTTATGAAAAATCCCTTTTAATGCCTTCTTAGTGAATAAGCAGAATTTCGACCCTAGCATATAATCATATTAGGAAGCATAAACTAACAAAACAACCATGGAACAATTGAGATATACATTAATTCCTATTTATAAAGCTGGACATTGACTTGTAGGTATATAGTGTAGAACGAGAAAAGAAGATGAACAGTAGTGAAATAAAAACGTCTCGTATAGAAAGAGAAATGAAGATAAACAGTTAAGAAATAAAAACATCCTTTTATTATTCACTCTCATGCACCACTTCAACACAAAAATAATAAATATTATAAGCACTAGGTTTTGACAAGTAGGAAGCATTTAGCCACATTTTCAAACAGATAAAATAGTATCCCTAAACTGTAACACAAAAGAAAGAAAGTATTGCACGTGATGGGAAAGTGGAAAAACTAAGGCTTGAATTAGTTAACATCCTTTTAATTCAAGTAAGAGAAAGAACTTCAACCATTATGTAAAACTTCTGTAGCTTGCTCTCTGGCAAAGCTTTTGTTAATCTATTTATTGGTTGCTCTTTAGTGTCTAACTTAATTTTATTTCTCATTTAGAAACACATTCTTTAATGAAATTGTATTAAATCTCAATATGCTTGGTTCTTCCTTAGTGAACTGGATTTTTAGAGATATCAATGGTAGATTTATTATCACAATAAATCCTTGTTGGATTTAGTTATTGTTGCTTCAAATCTAGTAATATCCTTCTCAGCTAATCTGCTTGACAAGTTGTTGATGGAGCGACTATGTATTTAGATTCTATGCTTAATAAAGCAGTAACCTATTGCTTGTTTGATACCCATGAAATAGTTCCTCCACCAAGATAAAAAACATATCTTGTGGTACTCTTCCTGTCATCTGCACATCTAGCCCAATCAATATCAGTAAAAGCTACAAGATCACATCCTTCATTTTTTATATACATGATCCCAAAACCTAATGTACTTTAAATGTATGACAAAAATCTCTTAACATCTTTGAGGTGATGTTTACTTGGGTTGTGTATAAAGTGTGAAATAAGGCTCACAGGAAACCTGAGATCTGACTAAGTGTGAGTAAGATACATCAAGCCACCCACCAAACTTATAAAATACTTTTCATTTGCCTTCTCAACTCCATTACCAAAAGACAATTTATCATTAACATTAAGGGGAGTCCTAATAGCCTTACAATTCAACTTTCTAGTAAATGATGGTATATGTAATAGAGCAATGTAAACAATTTAGGGTCTCAACTATATGAAAGATTTAAGAATGAGTTTTATTGCAATCTTATTTTGGTTTTAAAAAAATTTCCTTTTAATTCAACATCTGATTGTAACGTTTGGATTTCTTATTAGGGTAAGTAGGCTTCTCATATTAGATCAACAACTTCATCTCCAGATTGCTACAACTACTGTTGTAAGTGTTTCTAGTGGCCCTTGCGCTAGTATTATGTTTCTTTATAGGCTAATACTATCAATATATCTCGATATTTATGCTCATTTACATCTAGCGTGGATAATTGATTTTGAAGCTAATATGCCATTCATTTTATTTTTTATTGCTTATATTTCAATGAGGAACGACATCAAACAAACTATTCACTGTTGATTGCTTTTGTTATAAACTATATTGTCTTTAATATGGACTTTTTACACCTTTACATTTTTTCTCTCAACTTCCTCATAACTAAGTAAAAATGAACTCTTATTAAAGAAATGTTGAATTTCTTACTAGATATAAGGCACATTGTTGACGACAAAACAATGAGACCTTTTGTTGTTTGTGCCTAAATTCTTTCAACACTAATTTTAACCATATTGCTTCTTTACTAGCTTGTATGGTTATACATATTCAGCTTGGTTATTAATGTAGCCACGATTGATTATAGATTTGCAAACTAACTTGCAATCCTTCCACTAAGTGTGAACACATAATCTATAGTGAATTTTTTTTTTATCAAGATCACTTATATAATCAGAGTTAACATACTCTTTGACAATAAAGCCTAATCATCCATATTGTAATAAAACATTAGAGGTCCCCTTAATGTATCTTAGGATCCTCTTTACACCATTCCAATACTCTCTATCAAGATTCATTATGTAGTGATTATCTACCCTACTACATGCACAATATCTAGTCTTATACAATTCATGGCAACTATTAAAATCCTTACTATAGATGTATATGATACTCAAGACAACTTCATCCTCTCATCTTCATTATTAGGACTCATACTAAAGGATAAATTGAAGTTAACAAAATAGAGAAAGATATTGACTTATAATTTTGTATATTGAAGCATTGTATTTTTTCTGAGAAATCAAAATCTTCACATTATTTTTGTCTCGATAAACTTATATCCCAAGAATCTTGTTTGTTAGTCCTAAGTCATTCATTTTACATTTTCTAGCTAGTTGTGCCTTTAATTCTTTAATACGATCTTTATTGAGGCCTACAATTAATATATTATCTACATACAACAGTAAGATAACAAAATCATATAATTAAACCTTTTACATTATGCATACAGGTCTGCATTAAGTCTGTTTTATCCAAGATTTATAATGAAGGAATCAAATCTCTTATAATAATACCCCAGCATCTGTTTAAGACTATACAAAGATTTGTTTAACTTGCAAATCAAGTTCTCTTTTCCTTTTTCTTCAAAACCTTATGGTTAAGGCATAAAAATTTATTATTCATGATCTACATGAAGAAAAGTAGTTTTTACATCTAATTGTAAGATAAAGATAACACACATTACCATCTACTAAGAGGCATTTGGATTATTAACAATTTCTTAAAGAGTTAATCACTCTCTATCCTTTGTTAAAAGGCAGTATGATATGTTGCTCTCTACTATATAATCTGAGTATCAATTTGGTGATCTTTTTATGAAATTTGATTAATAAACTTCTAGAACTTTATACTTAATTAATTTTTAAACATCTTGCTTCAATGTTACTTCAAAAGAAATTTAATTTTCCTTTTCCATCTATATAGTGGTCTCAACTTCTTTGCGAAGTGATGTTATTATTTTTCCTTTATAATTAATCATTTACTAAGGTGACATCCTTATTAATAATAACCTTGCGGGTAATAAAATCTCATAACTAATACTCTTTCACTCTATTATCACATCCTAAAAATAAGTGATTTTTGAATTTTAGAGTCGAATTTATGATTTCATTATTATTATATATCATATACAAAGGACTCCTAAATATATAAAGGTTGGAATAATCCACCAGCTTTCTAGTCTACATCTCCACTAGTTTCTTCAATTAAATTACTATTACTGCAACCACTATATAACTAGTGTTATTGAATGCTTCTGTACAGAAAGCCTTATTTAGGCATACAACTCTCAAAATTGCTCTTTTTCTTTCTGACAAATTTTATCCATCTACACTACCACTATGTTTTATTGAGGAGTATATACAATCATTTGATAGTTTATTGCTTACAGAAAGCATCAAATTCATTTTCAATATATTCTCCTTTATTATCCATCCTTAACCACTTGATTTTTTTAACCAAAATCAATTCAACATAGGCTTTAAAACCATTGAAAACTTGGAATACATATGCTTTTCTCTCAATATAATAGATCTAACACCTCTTGATATAATCATCAATGAAAGAGATAAAATACTTTACTCCTCCAACGAATGGAATTGGTGCTTGCCATATATCAGAGTGAAAAATTTCAAAAACAATCTTATTTCTTAAGTTTGATGTGTCAAATTTTATAAGGTGATGCTTACTTGTAACATTGCGCTCACAAAAAGGGAGTAGCTTTTGCTTAACAAGGATTTTCATTCCTTGTTTAGATATATGTCTAATTTTTAATGTCATAACATTAAAGATGTCTCACTTTGACTGCTTATAGTAACTAATTCTTCTACTTTTAGTAATATATGTCCCTTTAACTTGTACAAGTTTGCATCTATCCTTTCTCCCTTTATAAATATAAATGTGCAACAAATTATTTTCAAAATTTTGATGATATTTTTTATCCAAGATCATCTAATTGTCTTAAAGATGAAAAAAATAAGCCCTCATGTTGTTCCTGCTAAATAATACATATTATACCATCATACATCTTTAGTTTGATGATTTCAATGTCAACAACTTTTAGAGGATAATCATCACAGTTATACACAGAACTTCTTGAGGTGGGTTTATATTGATGGAATTATTCTCTTCTAAATGTTATATAAAAAGTAGCTATTGAGTCAAAGAATGATACATTAAATGGTTACTTCCTTCTTTCAATTGTTGTTGTTGCTTCACAACATCGAGTATTACTATCATCTAAAGTATTTACAAATTTTTCTTGAGACTAAAGAATTTCATATTTAAATTTCAATAATTTGTTTCAAATAACCTTTTTTGCCACAGATATAACATTTTAAAATTTTCCTACCTCTTGATTTTGATTTATCGTAATTTTGGCTCTCATTTGGGCCACGTTCCATTAGTCTCCTTCTTATCACTATTAAAGTTTCAACTTTGTTGTGAACTAGACTGCATGTCTTTCTTATTCTTGCCTTAACTTTCTTCTTCCCAAACTACAGTTGCAATGTCCTCAAAGACTAAGCAATTTCTAAGAAGATCATTAGTTAATTGGACGATGAGTTGATCATATGAATCATGTAGATTTTAAAGAAGAAGTTTGATACATTCATGCGAGTATATTCTACAACCCAATGATATGAGTTAATATGATAGAGTAGTCAAATTATTAATATGCTCGATCACTTATGTGAATTTTGACATCCAGAGTGTATAAAATTTT
>JANQBM010000002.1:26894441-26908385 GCA_025594535.1 Erythroxylum domingense
TAATTATGTTTTAGGATACGCCAATACCTTAAAAAAAACGTGCATGAAAATTTTATAGACTTGAGTCAACCTTCGTTTTCTTTTATTCAAGGAACCTTATTCTCATTTTGAAGCATCTTAACCTTATATACAATTATGGCAATCTTGTACCTTAAAATACTTTAACATCTAAAAACAAAACGCTAGCTAAAACAAACAGTCAATAATTGCCACCCTCAATGTAACTAGCATTCAATTCATATTGTTGACAAGCTTATCACAATGTCATTATTGTTGTCACCACCTCGAGATGTCACTACTTTTAGTGACTTATGTCACTAATGTTTACATACCTTTTCTAAACTAGACATCATTAGCAACCTATTTGTTAGTTTCCCTTTCCGTTAACAAAGGAAAATTATAACCAGGTTGTGATGAAGACAGTGGCATGAATCACTATACCTGGCAACATCTCGAGGCGGCAACAAAGACAATGACATTGTGACAAGCTTGCTAATGAT
Organism: Erythroxylum domingense; assembly: GCA_025594535.1. NCBI lineage: Eukaryota > Viridiplantae > Streptophyta > Magnoliopsida > Malpighiales > Erythroxylaceae > Erythroxylum > Erythroxylum domingense. The sequence continues at coordinate 26,894,942 of JANQBM010000002.1, forward strand.
ATGGATTGAATGTTAGTTAAAATGAAGATGACAACTATGGACTGTCTGTGGTGTTAGTATTTTATTTTTTTGGGTATTAGGGTTTTCTAAAGTAGGAAAACTATCATATTTGGACATAATATTAAGGTGTTCCAAGATTGGAATAGGAATGTTTTGTCAAGTCTACAGTCTTTTATGTATTTTTTTTCTAGAAATATCAACTTGTCATAGAAACAGGGTTGTTCCTAACATTTTATAGGCTCCGGGTAAAGTAAAAAAAAGGCCTTAAAAAATCGACAATATGAAAACATGTAAACTTTAAAAGGATATTTTTATTATTAAAATTTAATATTCATACACAAATTACCCAATTTATAAGTATACATATTAAAAAAATATTAAATAATCATAACATCAACTAATAATATTTTACACATATTATGATAAAGGTCTAAATTATTAAATCAAAAATTTTTAGTAAATTTTGAATTTAATTAATATTAGTGATTTTTAATAAAAAATTTTCTTTTATAGGAATTAACATAATGGTAAATGTAGTAATCTAATGATACAAACCTATTTATAAAAAAAATCAATTAAACACATCCAACTATTTACGGTCTTATTTAATTATCAAATAATTTTTATTATTATTTAATTATCACAACATGTTTAATATAATTATACAAATTTTATAATAAATAAAATCATTTATGTAGTCTTTAAATTGAGTAATTTAAATTATTTGATTTATTCATATTATAACTAAACTTATGTGAACCTTACAAATCTAATAATTATCATGTGGCAAAGTATAATGAAAATTATAATTACAAAAATTAAATTATTTATTAATGTTTAATTATATTTTACAAATAATAAGTAATTTAAAAATAAAAAAGGAGAAACACAAATAAACACAATATCATTTAATATTATGTTTTGGTTTAAAATGCTAATACAATGTCCACATTAATGACAAATAACAAATTCATTATAATAAGTTCAAATTTTTAATAAGTTAAAAATAAATAAAATAAAATAATTTAACTTTAAATTACCACTCAAAACTAAGAAGACATAACTATGAAATTTTTTAATCACCAATTTTTTAGTTGAAATATCTTAGACTCATATGTTAGTGAAAATTTTTAAAAAAGTATGAGAAATACACCCAAATGCTTCAAAAGTATTTATAAATATAACAAGTTAAAGTTGTATAGCTAATAAAGAAAGATATTTAGCTTCTAAGAATAAAAGTTAATGATAACTTTCTCGGTAATATAGCTAATAAAAGAAGCTATGAATTTGTTAATGTTAACTTTTTCTTATTCGACAGCCAAAGATTTATTACCCTTCTAAATGGAAAAATGATGTTCAAATACATTAAAAATGGGTCCCTAATGAAGGTGGGCCCTAGGCAGGTGCCCTTACTACCCCTTCTCAGGGCCGACACTGCATAGGAAAATAATTTATTGATGCACATATCATGTCATATCATCGTAGATAACAATTTTCATTAATAAAGATTAAAGTTGAGCTATATTTGATATAAAATGAGAGTTCATGTATTAAAATATTGAAAAAATTAGAGCCCAATCTAATTTTAATAATGACAATTCAGTTGTGGATTAAAAAATAAAAATTTTCATTTTAAAATGATTAAAAATTAAATTTGAATGACCTAAAAGATGCAACTTAAATTTACAATAATTGTATTTAAAATTTAAGTTTGATAAAGTAATTTAAACAATATGTCTTCATATTAATTAGATAATCATCTCATCTTCAAATTAATTACATAAATATGGTAATATTTATTATATGTTATACGATTTAGATTTAGACATTTTATTCTTTTTCATATTAATAATAGTAAAATTCAAGATAAGTAAGATTGGATAGAAGGAAGGTACAAGAAATATTAAGTGATAGTTTAATAAGAAAAATATTAAGAGAACTAAGGAAACAAATTGATAAAAAAACATGTAAAATTAAAATATGTATTTTAATTTTAAAATTAAAACTTTAAAAGTGATAGTTTAACTTTCTTGTAAAATTAAGACTATAAAATTACTATGTAAGAATTAAAATATGTATCTCTTTTACACATAAATGATAAAAAACATAGAATTTACGTCTTAACTAATTAGAATTTTCCCTCATTACATCTTAAGTAATAACTTTTAATAAAATGTTAACTTTATTATAATGTAACAAATATTAATCATTTTTATTTTTGGAAGATTCTTAATGAAAAATTCAAACTAATATGGCTATGATACTGGTCTATTTTAGAGTGGATATCAAATTAGTGCATTTCAATTAATCACGTTATTAGCATAGTTATTAGGATATAACTACAAACATATCGTCGTTATCATTATATAACTCAACCAATATTAGGTATCATCAATAAATACATAAATATAACAATTGATTAAAAGTTAAAGAAAATTAGTTAGTTCAATCAAATTAATTAACAATCGATTGATTAATTAGTTCATTAATATACAAAAATTTATATTTCTTAAAATTAGCCAATTTGTTAGACCGTTTCAATTAATCTAATTAATTAAGGAATCTTATTCCTTTCATCTTTTCCTCATCTTTTCTCCTTTTAGTGTAGGTCTTTCTATCAATTTCTTATGCTTTTCCGGTTGATTTTTTTATTTTTATCATCCAAAAGTAGATTAAAATTGTCAAAGTATTTATCTAAAAATTGTATGTTAAGTGTCGTTGGTTTATTGATAATAAAATGATAAAAGATTTATTGTTTTCCATAATTTAGAAGAATTTTAGCATATTTGAAATCCTTTAGCTTGATGGTTATGGTACCATTGCATCCTTCGCATAAACCTCTTTTACGAACTCGTATTTAGAAGATTTCGTAGATTTTTTTATACGTATATGTAACATTATTGCAATTGTAGAGTGAAGAAGGGAGTACATATAACTCAAACTGATTTGTAGGGAGATTCAAGAAAGGTGAAAATATTTATTGAGAGGCATATGAATAATAGCGTTGGAAACCAATTTATAAGGACAAAAAGTCAAGAAGATGATGAAAATCATTTTGTTGAGAATCTTAATGTATGAGAGAGTAGCGCTTGTTGGGAAATCAAAGCAGTATTTGATCTTGCCCAAAGCATAATAATAATGAAATATTTTTGTTTTGATTTCCTAAAAGAAATTATTACTTAAAATTTTATAACATAATTAAATCATAAAATATAATAAAGTATGAATCTTAATTCATACATTATTACAAAGCTTGGTATTGTTTCTTATTGTTTCACTCGAACTATTTCTGAAATCGATTCATCTAACCACGAAAGTGGTACAAATGTCTGGTCTATAACGATGTCCATAGAACGTATTGAGAAAACTCTACAACTATTATAGAGAGGATTAGGTAAGAAGTATTAGCTTCCTTAGAGCCTAAGTCTATTAATAATAGGTTCCAAACACTTTAGTAATTTAATTAAATTAAAATTCTAATTTTAATTAAACTTTAATTAGAATTATAATTAATTCTAATTAAATATCTATTATACTAAAATAAGACCTAATATCTCATATTGATCCTTATTTATTAAATATCTCATATTTAATCATAAGGTTTCTAACTTTATAAACAAGTCTAACTTAATTAAAACATCTTTTCTCTCTTCAATCCATTCGTTGCATGTGACCTATTATGTTCCTAAATGTGTTAGCAACGTATATAAATAATAACCCTAAGTCATATCCAAGATTAGATAAATTAAACCCTTTTAATTTATCTTTAATTCTTCCATAAATTAAGATTGACTTAGCAATACATTATGACTACTTTAATTTATCTTTAATTATTTAATTAATTAATTTATTCTATGGACTTTATAATATAAGATAAAGAACGTCTTTAAATAATTATAATGCTTCACTACAACAAACCAATTGGTTGTATAGCATAAACCAAAAATGTTATATCAACTTACAAAAATAATAGGTAAAAAGATGACAATCAATGTTATTGTGGTTTGAGTTTCTAATTTTTCCTATTATTTTGATGATTTCATGAGTATCTGATGGCATGGTGACACATTTGATAGCTTACTGTTTAATAATATTTATGCATTTAGTTATCCAAGTATTATAAGATATAAGAGTGTTTCTTAATTTCTATATGTTTTTGCTGATTTGAATTCCTTAGATCAATTGTTGGGAAGTTTTTAATTGAAATGATTTTTCTTTCAACGTGTAGAGCAAAGAAGGAGCAACGAAAGAATCTTTGTGTTTATGTATATCCTCAGTGTTATGAACATCCATCTATTCATACACTTTAGGTGACTTCAACTAAAGAAACAAAATCAACTAAATAATTACATAGTATAAATGTACATGATTTTATGAGAAAAAAAAGGTTAAATACATGTTGATGTTTAACTTTTAAAGATTAATAACCCCCCCTCAAACTACGATAACTTGAGTTTGGAGAGAAGATCTTAAAAATGTCAAGACATATGTGAATTGGTAAAAAGATAAGCAATTTATGACTGGGATGAGATTGAGGCAAGTTGTATAGTTCCTTGAAACACATGATGATGCACATGATGACAATCGATCTCGATATGTTTAGTTTGTTCATGAAAGATATCATTGTGAGTAATATGTATGGCATTATAATTGTCACAAAAGAGAGGAACTACTGAAGAAAATGAGACATCTATGTCTTGAAGTAACCATCATAACCATAAAAGTTCATAGGTAGTGTTAGCTAGGGCTTGGTATTATGCTTTAGTGCTTAAACAAGAGACACTAGTTTGCATCTTACTGAGCTAAAAAAAAGAGATTTGTTAAAAAAACAATAGTAGCAAGCACTAGATCGATAATCAGTTGGACCCATTCATCATTAGAGTATGTATGTAAGTCCAAAGAAGATGAATGATTGAAGTGAAGCCTATGAAACAAAGTTCCTTGAATGTATCGAGGTATATGGAGAATAACAAAAAAGTGAGTGGTACAAGGTCCAAACATGAATTGACTGGTAGTTTGAACAACATGAGCAATATCTGAACGAGTGATAATAAAGTATATAAGACTACTAACTAGTTGTTGATAAAATGTACCATCACTAAGAGGAATTCCATCAATAGTAGAGATATAATCATTAGAATTAAGTGGAGTGCTAACAATATTAGTGTTAGTAAGGCCAGCATAATATATAAGATCGATAACATACTTAGATTAAGATAAGTAGTAGCTTGAATCATTATAATATACTTCAAGACCTAAAAAATAGCTCAAGGGACCAAAAATTTTCATTTCAAATTGTTCATGAAGATAAGATTTGTGAGTAGCGATCCCTAAAATATCATCGCTGGTTATTATCAATATCATCAACGTATAGAAGGAGAGGAGTGCAACTTTGATATGCTTTTTGGATGAACAAAGTATGACCATAAGAGATAGAAGTAAAGCCAAGATGGTTAATGGTATAGCTGAATTTAGCAAACCATGCTTAAGGAGCTTGATTAAGACCATATAAAGCTTACAAAGATGAAAAACTTTATTAGGTGGGTGAGTATACCTAGGTGAAGGTCAATATATACTTCTTAATGAACATCACCATTGAGAAAGGCATTATTGACATACATATAGAATAATTCCCAATGCTTTCTAACTTTTATTGCAATAAGAATGTGGACTAAAGTCAAGTGAGCTACTAGAGCAAAGGTTTCCTTATAACCAGTTCCATATTCATGAGTAAACCCCTATGCAACCAACTATGTTTTGTATCTTTCAACTGATTCATCTACTCAATTCTTGATTTCATTGACCCATTTACAACTAATAATAGATTTATTTGAATTTAAGTCAACTAAGTCCCAAGTTTTGGTGTAGGAGAGAGCTTATAATTCTTCCACCATTACTTACTACTATAAATGGTTAGAGCTGGCCTCACGATAGGTGCGAGGTTCATTTAGAGAGACAATAATGGAATAAACATGGAAGCCTTTAAGAAGAATAGATGGTTGACTTACTTGAGAGGATCGACAAGGAGGTTATTGAGACTCGGTAGATTTTGATGAATGAATAAAAAAGGAAGAGTTATTTAGTGAAAGTGAAGGATTTGCAATCGGAAAAGATACAATAGAATTAAGCGTCAGCTGTATTAAATTGTTAGAGTTATAAAACAAACTTGCAAAAGAAATATAAAAAAACAAAGATATAGTAGGGTCAAAAAAAATTGTGTGAGGGTTTATTGACTAGGAATTTTACTATTGCAGATATGTTCCCAAAAAGTGATATGTTGAGAGATTCAAAGTCTTTGAGATAGTGGATCCTAACACCTATATCCTTTGTGCTCTATAGCATACCTTAGAAAAAAACTTAAATGTGCTCTTTATTCTAGTTTGGTGTGCTCACGAGGTTGTAATAGAACAAAGCACACATATCCTAAAACCTTAAGAGACTAATAGTCAGGAGTATGATTAAATAAGTGCTTACAGGGAGAGATATATGATTGAATAAGTGCTTACAGGGAGAGATATTACCTATAATAGGAGAAGGAACACAATTGATAGTATAGACAGTAATAAAGGCTTATTCTCCCTAAAAGGTTTTAGGATAAGAAGATGATATAAGAAGGGCTCAAATAGTGTCAAGAATATGTTTACGTTTGTGCTCGGTTGGACCGTTTTGTTGAGATGTTTTTGGATAGGTTCTTTGCATGATGGTCCCTTGTTGATTAAGGAAGTTAATAAATTTTGTATCTTTGTATTCCATGACATTATTAGCGAGAAACACTTTAATCTTGCAAGAGGATTGAGTTTGAATCATATTAGTAAAATAAGAGTAAATGGAGAATACTTCAAATCTATATCGCATTGGATAAATCCATGTAGAGAGAGAAAAATCATCGATAAAGTTCATATAATATTTCATGCCATCCATGGTTTCATGAGTGCAGGATCTCAAATATTAGAGTGAATTAGATCAAAAGGTGCTAAAAAGATAGAATCATTAAGAGAAAAATGTAAAGTATGACTTTTAGATAATTGACAAGGGATATAATCAAAATGCTCAGTCATAATATGACCTATAGTTTCGCTAAAGATTAAAGACCTTAATCTAGAAGTAAAAAGATGATTTAAGTTAGAGTGTCATATATGGGAAGTGACAACATCAATAAGGATACTGTACCAAAATTTGGTTGAAGTTGTTGAAGAAGGGTGTGAAGGTATTTTAAAGAAAATTTGAGATATATGTTTTCTATTGACCCCTCAATGGTAGCAATAGTAGTTGAAGCAGGTTGGAGAGACTTGGAAGAATTACCTTGTCTATAGTTTTGTTTAAGCCAATTTTTACATTCAGAGACGTGATGCCCGAGCTTTTTGCAATATTTGTAAGATCCTTTATAAAACTTCTTACCTGAGTTGTGAGAAGTTTAAGAAAATGTATAAGTTGCAAGAATAACATCAGTAGATGAGACATATTTTTTAGTGGAGCATATTAAGGTGACTTTTCTTTAAGATGAGCTCCTTAATTATAGTGTCGAGATTCGCTAAAGTTCCTCTATGAAGAAGAGAGTTGTGAATGGTAAATTGCATATATGTTGATAATCTCAAAGATTTGCATACATCGTAGCAGCAGTGCAATTGATCCCAAAATTTTTACGATTCAGACAAATAACTATGCATTGTTTGTCTTGGTTATTACATGCGATGAAATCTTTTATACAACTGAAATCAATAGACATCATTAGATACAAAATAACGATTTTTCAGAAAATTCCATACCTCTTAGTTTATGTCAAAATGTTAGGCTCCGATTCTGGAGTCTAACTCGAGAGTCATAAAGCGTGTTACCAGCACTTTGTAGGGTTCTTGTAACATCCCAAACATCCATAATTGAGCACTTGATATACGACAATCCATTCTTATATTTATATCCTCAATCGTCACCTTAGACATATCACTCATTTTATCTCTTATTTTCCACATCAAACTAAGTACATTTCAAGCTCCATTCAAGCCTAAATGTATCATAGGAAAGCATTAATAAGCCCACAAGTTATAAATGTACATGATTTGGGACAAAAAGCATAACTTTCACTATGGATGTTAGATCAAGGTCATTTAAGCATAATTTTGAAGAGGAATTCGAGTTCTATAACTTCTGTGAAGACCTCGAAGAGAGATTTTTTCATTTAGAGGGTCAAAATTTTTCACATTTATATAACTGTCCAGAGAATGTCCGCTTAGCGAACATATGTCCCTCTAAACGGACATGAACTGAGATGGAACGTTGGAATTCTCGAGAAAGTCCACCTAGAGGGCATCAAGTCCGCCCAACGGACATTTACGGGTCAATTTCTAGATTTCTAACTCCTATAAGTTACCTTATGACCACTCTTATGCATATCTATCATTTCTAACTTATTTTCCACATTATTTCCCTTCATTCTCTCTTCCATTTCAGCTCAACGTCATTAATAACCAAATCATAATTTATGTTTGGTCATCAAACTAAAAACATATTCGAACTTATACATATTCATCATAAATTGTTGATCATAATCACATAAGTACAACATCAACCATGTCACTACATTCCTTAATAATTCAGCACACATTCAACTCCCTTTAAAACCTTCATTTCATCTCTAACTTATCATAGTAATTCTTCCCCTTTCAAGACATCATAGTAGTCATTTTTTGTTAACTCAAGTAAAGAAAAGGGTATAAAGTGTCCAGCATACACCCTATATAGCATCACTAACTTGTAAAAAGCATATCTCTCAACTCCGATATCCAAAAGTTACAAAATTTATATCAATGGAAAACTAAGAGAATAAACTACAACTTCTAAGAAGATAACCTTGTCCAAATCAGCCTAGATTAATATAGTTTATTCCTTGAAGTCAAAATACAGATTTGACCCCTATAAATGCTTGAAAATGCAATGCGAAAACTTAGAAAGTCATGAGCAAAACATAAATATATTTCATTAACATCAAAAGAAAAGAGTTTTGCAAAGCTTTAATGAGTATTTCAAGACCTAAATACATCATTGGTCTCATAATCCAAAAATACAAAATATACATTAACGAGTGTTACTTGAAATGCCGCTAAAGCCTTGTGTTTTCATAAAATAACTTAAATACAAAAAATATGCAGACTTGGAGTGATGCCTTGACTTTCTATCACTCGACTCTTGCTCATCACCTGGAGATGGGGAGGAAGGGGTGAGCTTAAAAGCTTGTGGCTAACAAGTTTATAGCGGAGAAACAAGCAAAACCGTTGAAAATATTCATTCTCATAGTAAATTGCATTAAATCCATAAAACACGTATTTCTCAAATTCTCAAGCTTGTCAAACAATTCATAACCAACGTAAGTCATGTATTTCTCAACTTATCAAACAAATCATAAACACATAGGCAATCATAATGGTTTGGGTAGTCTATAAACATGAGAGAGTTCTCACGAATCTCCAGTAATAACAGAATGGATCACTTTGGGTAGTCCATAAATATGAGGGAGTCCATAAAGAAGCTCCATGCCACTAACAGGGAGGTAGGAGAAGCCTTTAACATTGTCAACGTGCATGTGACATAACAGAATGGACCACCATAAACCTACACAAACATGAATTTCATATACATTTCAGAAACATGATTTTCATAAGCATGATATTTTTCAAATACAATTTCCATCATCATTTCGTAAATCATCATCAAGAATCATATACTAAACATGTAGCAATTACTTAAATCATTTAAGAAGCAATAAATGCAACATTTATAAAGCAATTGAAATCATTTAGCTTTATTGATTTGGAAAAATACCTATTGCTCATTAAATCAACTATAAACATGTAACCTACCTTGATTCCTTGCTTAAAAACTTTCTTAAAAATGGCCCTCCTCTTGCCTCTCTTGATTCCCTTTAACATTGGCAAAATTCCAATTCAATAGGAATATAAATTAAGAACCCAAACAACATATTCACTAAAAATTGATTCTAAAATACTCAAACCTATATATTTCCTAAGCTTTACGAACCAAAATCCTTCCAAAAATCCAAAGGATTAAAAATGGCCTTACCTTGAATCTTCACTAAACAAGGAGATGTTTGGCTCAAATGGAAGCTCCTCTCTTCCTCTTTCTTTTTCTCTTCTTGAATACCCTCAAAATCACTCTCGAAAGCTAAGAAAAGATGAAATCCTAACTTGCTTCTTCCTTTTTCTCTCTAATTGCTTAAACTCTCTCCCTTTTTTTCTCTCTTTCACGTATTTCACTTGTTCTGTGGTATCAGAGCTTAGGTTTGTTTCCTACGCTTCTTGTGTGTTGTATATGATTATTTGTTGCATTGTAAGTTGATTTAATTGCATTGAGTGACATGCATACCATGCATACATATAGGAAATAAGATTGAAATGTAGTTAATCCCTAGTGATTATCTTTCGTAGGTGTAAGATGCCACCTCGTAGAAGGACACGAGGAATTCTGCAGGGATCTATTGCACCTGACTCTCCATTAAGAGAGGAGAGTACCGATGAGTCTGTAGCCCTAGAAAATGTTGAGGCTTTTGTAGGGCACAGTAATGAGCCCTCTCCGTCCACCACTCAGGAGTTGCCTGTTCTACAGGAATAAGTGCCTCCATTGGATCCGAGGATGTTCCAAGCCTTTGCTCAGGCATTTGTCCAGGCCATAGGACAGATGTCACAACCTTCTGCTTCGTCCCCAACTAAGAAGGGGAGACAGTTTGACAAGTTAAGGAAGTATAGAGCAGTGGACTTCTATGAGACCACTGATCTTGAAGAAGCGGAGACTTGGTTGAGAAAGACCGAGAGGATATTAGATCAGATGGATTGTGAGGATGATCAAAACGTTGAGTATGCTGCTAGTTTGCTTCAGGGAGATGCCCTACATTGGTGAGAGAGTGTGCCAGCGAGCCAAATGAGACCACCGGTGTTGGTATAGAAGGACTTCATGGCTGCTTATAAGAAGAAGTACCTGTCTGAGGTGTATATTCAGCAAAAGCAAAGGAAATTTTTGAGTCTCACCTAGAAGAAGATGACTGTAAGTGAGTATGAGCATCGGTTTACACAGTTATCCCGATATGCAGCAGAGATGATGCTGAGTGAGGCGGCTAAGTGTCCTCGGTTTAAATCAGGGTTGCACCTAGCCATCAGAGAGAAAGTAGTGGTGCAAAACTTCTGTGACTTCCAGCAGTTGGTTGAAGCTGCTCTGAGGGTCAAAAATATTGAGAATATAAAGAGTGATGTGAACAAGAAGAGAAAAGGAAGAGAACAGATTAAGAGGGGAGGTGGTACTTCTATGCCCGAGAGGAGTGTCAGGAACTTTCCTATACAGTCTGAGCAGAGGAGCAGTGGTACAAGTAGGTTCAGACAGATGAGGACTATCTCTCATCAGGCCTCAAAGGCTGGAGGCAGTAAGAGAGGAGAAGGGGACAATTCATTCATCCCTAAGTGTGATCATTGTGGCAAGTTCCATGGAGGAGAGTGTTACAGGTTGACTGGAGCTTGTTTCAGATGTGGAGAGAAGGGGCACATAGCCAGAGAGTGTCCTCAGTATACAAGACAAGAGAGAAGTCAGACACAAGTATCCAAGAGATCTGAGACCGTGGGACACCAGACTACAACTAAAGTGGGCAGTTCTGGTGCAGCAAAAAGGGGGAATCTTCTAGGGAGATCCAAGGGGCAAGTACCAGCTAAGGTATTTGCAATGACACAGGAGGATGCAGAGATCACTCCAGAAGTTGTGACTGGTATGATTAAATTGTTTGATGATGATATTATTATCTTGATTGATCCAGGTTCTACCCATTCATTTGTTTCATCAAGTAGAACTGTATATGGTAGGAATCTGAGTTCATTGGATACTCCTCTGGTGGTGAGTACTCCAATTGGTCAATGTGTTATTATTAGTCAAATATACAAAGATTGTGAGATATATGTTGAAGAAGAACAATTAGTAGTGGATTTAATGCAACTGAGGATGGGAGAATTTGATGTGATTTTGGGTATGGACACCTTAGAGAAGTACAATGCTAATCTGAATTGTAAACAGAAGGTAGTGGAGTTCGAATTGGACAATGGTAAAAAGGTGGAGTTTGTGGGAGACAGAAGAACAAGTCCGCCTAGAATTGTTTCAGCTTTGACAGTAAAGAAGATGATGAGGAAAGGATGTGAAGCATATTTTGGCCTATATGGTAGACACAAGGGCAGATAAAAAGAAGTTAGAGGAAATACCTGTGATTAGGGAATTCTCGGATGTCTTTCCAGAGGAGTTACTGGGATTACCACTACCTAGGAAAATTGAGTTTCCCATTGAGCTTCTTCCGGGAACAAAACCAATATCGATTCCGCCATATAGAATGGCTCCAGCAGAATTGAAGGAACTTAAGGAGCAACTGGAAGAGTTGTTAGAGAAAAGTTACACTAGGCCAAGCTCTTCGCCTTGGAGAGCTCCGGTTCTCTTTGTGAAGAAGAAAGATGGATCGTTGAGGATGTGTGTGGGTTATAGGAAGCTTAATCATGTCACCATAAAGAACACATATCCACTTTCTTGCATAGATGATTCGTTTGATCAATTGCAAAGGGAAAAAGTTTTCTCCAAGATAGATTTAAGATCTGGTTATCACCAGTTGAGGATAAAGGAGATTGATGTGCCAAAGACTGCTTTCAGGATACGGTATGAGCATTTTGAGTTTTTAGTTATACCCTTTGGATTGACGAATGCTCCCAACAATTTTATGGACTTAATGAATAGGGTTTTTAGGTCATTCTTGGACCCATTTATCATTGTCTTTATTGATGATATATTTGTTTATTCCAAGAATGATAAGGAGCATGAAGAACATTTGAGGATTGCATTGGAGACATTGAGGAAGAATGAATTATATGCCAAATTTGATAAATGTGAATTTTGCTTAAGGGAAGTAACATTCCTTGGACATGTAATTTCAGAGCAAGGAGTGCATGTGGATCCGAGAAAGATAGAAGCGGTTGTGAAATGGGAAGCACCTAAGAATGTGGAAGAAGTGAGGAGTTTCTTAGGTTTGGCTAGGTATTATAGAAGATTTGTGGAGGGCTTTTCCATGATAGCTGCTCCACTTTCTAAATTGACGAGGAAGAATCAAAAGTTTGTGTGGACAGATAAATGTCAGAAGAGTTTTGAGGAGCTTAAGTACAGATTGATGAGTGCACCAATTTTGACTTTGTCTTCAGGTAATGATAGGTATATAGTGTATAGTGACGCCTCAAGGAAGGGATTAGGTTGTGTATTGATGCAAGGAGATAAGGTGATTTCTTATGCTTCTCGACAATTGAAGTCTTATGAGATGAACTATCCCACTCATGACTTGGAGTTGACTGCCATAATTTTTGCACTGAAAATATGGAGGCATTATTTGTATGGGGTTACTACTAAGGTATTTACAGATCATAAG
>JANQBM010000002.1:26944376-26964066 GCA_025594535.1 Erythroxylum domingense
AAAAAAGTTTTAAAAAGCATAAATACATATATGCATAATATACATATGTTGTAAAAATGATAAATAAAATAAAAAAGTTTATAAATTTTAAATTTTCAAAATAAAACAACAATTTTTTAAATTTATTTTAAAAAATTTTTATTTTAAATTGTTGGGCCAAAACGGCCTGCGAGCGGCCTGTGGCCCGGGCGGGCTAGCGGCCCAGGCCATGGGCCTATCTGTGGGCCGCCACATCGTCGGGCCGTTTTGGCCCACGGGCTATTTTGGCTCGATTCAAAATTTCAACGGGCCGGGCCAGGCTACCGTCAACCCGGGCCCGGGCTCGGCCCGGCCCGTTGACATCCCTAGAAGAGGCCCGGTTATGCTCATTTGAGGTAAATTCCATCTGTTATCCATTTCTATGTTGGTTGAAAGGATAGAAAGTCTTGCAATGATGCCTTCTAGTCCATCTTATGATGTTCATTGCCAGTGAGTGGATGTCCTGCTTTAAATCCTTACAAATCATTGCATTCTTGTCTTTCCAAATTGCCATATATCAAGTAGCTAAATGCAATTTTGTATATAGTTTCATACACAAAAGACGTTTACTAGACCAATCTATTATTCATGACCTCTCATTACATTAGCATCGGACAGAACATAAGTTTTATATCTTCTTCTGTAGTGTTTGAGTGACCTGACACATAAAGAATAAATGATTAATATTCTTTGTTCATGCTTTACATATTTTATATTTGAGATAAATGATGCCTTACAAATATTTATTCTTTCCAGTATACTTATTATATTGTTAATTATTAACCATAAGATAAATGATGCCTTCCGTAAGTTGAAGCAAACCAACTTTGCCCATAATGCTTTTTGCTTAGATTCGTTGAATATCTCTTGGCATGATTGTGAGTGAATTTATTAGAATAATGTCTCAACTATATCACGGTCCCATTATTGGTATTTGGTCTATAGATAAGCAACTTATCAATAATTCTGGTGAAACCTTTCAGGTTATAAGACCAATCATTCCTATAGATAATCTCCTTGACCTTGCATGGTCTGCTAATATGTGCCCAAGATTGTTTATCTTTGGTAGTTTGTGGAGCGCTCCCAAATCACACCATTTTTCATACTAATACTATGTTTCACTCCCATCTCCAATTATGCTTTTCACCTCCTTACTCATCTTGTCTCTTAGGTTTAGAATTTATGGCATTGTCCATGAGTAGCTTGGTTTAATTTTCGCCTTACAGAGTCTACCTTCTTTCAAAAAATAAAGACGAACCCATTTAACCTAAATAGTTTCTTTATCCTTGAAGATTCTCTATATCCTTTTAACCATCATCATTATCATCTTATTCATGATTTTGATTGGCATATTTCCCAGAACTCCTCCATTTTGGGGTGCATGTACTTCATTCCATTTCACCTTAACTCTTGCATAGTTGGAGTCTTTCCTAAGCTAAGAAAAATTTTAAATAGCGTTTCTGTATCTTTGATTAAGTTCTTATAGGGAGCATTAGGTTGGAGCTCCAATATATATGCATTTGATTAAGGGTGGAATTGATAAGCTTTATCTTTAAAGCATATGATAGAAATATGTTGCTTCAGTGATTAATCTTTCTGTGGTTTTTATTGAAAAATGTCTAGCAGTCCCTATAGTTTAGCCTCTTTGTGGTAATTAATATGCCTAATTATTTAAAAGGAGGGTCCTTTACTTCAAAGCCTATGATTGAGGATAATCAAATTGGCTTAATTAGTTGCTTCAACTGAAATAATCATCTGGCTCTTTGCTATATTAACTAAAAAATAAACTAAAAGCCCTAATTAAAATCTTATTGAAGACATCTAGAGCATCCATTAAGGTCTTGATTAAGTTTCTTTAGCACCATAAGTAATACATCATTAGTAAAAGAAAGATTAAAGATATTCATAGACTTTAATTTATTACAAAAAAGATTTTTCTCTCTATTTGGATATTATGCTCTATTATCCATTTTCATAATTCAATACAAAGTGTAAAAATGTAAGGGGATAAAGAGTCACCTTACTTTATACCTCTAGCCTCCTCAATCATTTAGTTGGCTCTCCATTAACAAAAAAGTAGTAAGAAGTTATGGTTATGCACTTCTCAAGCTAGTTGATGAATTACTTGAGGACAACTACGCTTCTAGTTATTAAAGTATAAAACTCTAATTGACCAAATTAAATACTTTGTGGAAATCAATGTTTATTTCAAAACTCTTTAGGGTTGCTTTATTATAGTAGTTATTGAGTATATCTTGTGTAAGGAGTACATTATCACCAATTTCCCTTACAAGAGTGCATCCTATATATAATTGACAATAATGCTCGAAACCACTTTCAGACTTGAAGTAAGGAGTTTAGAGATTATTTTTATAAATAGTATTGGAATAAGAAATTGGCTTTAGTCATTTAGTGAAGCAGGGTTAGGGATATTAGATATTAGATATTAAGCCAATGAAAATATTATTAATCTTCATCAGCATCTTCGCATTTGTGAAAAAATTTAAGATAACTTTGCATACTTGATCCTTAACTATATGCCAAGTTTTTTATAAAGGTATGCATTATAACTATTTAGTCTAAGAGCTTTATTTAGCTTAAGGGAAAAGAGTGATTTTTAAAATTTATTTAGCTTCTGGGAAAATAGTGCTTTTTAAATTTCATTTACATAAAAAGGGTATATAAGGATTTTTATCTGAACATTTGTTATTGATTAATAATGAAAGATTTCAATATATGTATAGAAGAGAAAGTGTTAGTGGTTGGACCTCCTTTAAAAGATCTTGCTACTTTTAAATTGTTTCACCTTTTAAATTTGGTAGATATGTGATTTTGTTTGTATTCTTAAAAATTTATGCTATGCAAATATTTAAAGTTACTATCTCCTTCTTTTAGCCAAAGAATCCTCTATCTCTACTCAGAGATTGAATTGTGAGCTTCTAGTGCTTCTTGAAGTGTAAGTTAAGAGCTTGTTTCTATAAGTGCTTTCTCTTCTGATTAACAAGGTTATACATCTCATTATGCTCTAATAGAAGATGAACTCTTATGTCATGAATCTCAATTATTGTGTTGCCAAAATTAGATTAATTTAAATTCTTCAAATTTTCTTTTACTACTTGGAGTCCCTTCATGCAATTAAGAGATTCAAAGCCCCGAATTCTAATTCCATTTGTCTCCTCATAACTTCTTTAAAACCTTTTGGTTTGGTCACATAATTGTTGATTCTAAATAGGGATTTTCTAATATGTTTCTCCATTATTCTATGTATCTTTATGGGTCTATGATCAAAACGTAGGTTATTAGAGTTCTTTTAAGGAAACAAGTCATCCATGCATTAACTAAAGTGCTATCCAACTTTTTTTTTATCAACCATTGATCTAACTAATACATCTATTAAAATCACCATTATTCTCCTCAAGCTCAAAGTTTCTCCTTCGACCTTATTATTATATAGTATATAATATTGAAGTCCCCCAATATCATCTGATATGACATAATAAGGATCATTGTTCTCCTTAGTTCATTATACAAATTGAGTCTTTAACAGGCCAAGTTTGTTGCTTAAATGAATGTTAAGCTGAATTCTATAAGATTGAGTAATAATTGAATGGAGAAATAGATCATCCGATCAGATGAATCTAAAGGGGTAAGTTTCACCTTCTTTGGGTTAAAGCAAACAAAATATAACCGATGGAATGATGTTGATTATTAGAGAATATCTTCTCATTCTTTTCCAAAAACCATAATCATATTCCAAAACTATAACTTTAAGTTTTGTCTCTAGTAATCCTATGATATCTGGTTTTTTGTTGAGCAAAAAATCATATACTATCTATTATTTTTGTGATAATTGCGTCCTCTTACATTCCAATAGATTATCAACATTAGTTCAGGTTAAGTGATTTTTCTATAATCTTAAATTTGGCTTTCCTTCTATATTTCCTTCTAACTATATAAGGGTAAATCCATCATCCTAGGTTTTGTAATATATGATACTACCATTAAAATGATTTGAGTATAAACTTGTTGGGGAATGCATTTGTTATGTAATTGAAGCTTTGGTTCGTTGATTAGTCTATTAGTTTAACAGTTTAAAGTTTGTTCACCATAATTGGTCCCTTTTGCTTCTCCTTTATTTTATAAACCTTATTAAGCTTGTTGGGGATGTGGAGGCTTCCTTGAATCTCTTATATTTTTAACCTGTGGTGGCATTATTTTATCGTCATTTGACTTATCTTTCTAAAGGGATTCTTTTTCTAGTTGTTTTGAAAATTCAATCCTTACTTCGGAAGTTCCTTTTTCTTTACCAATTACTAACTCTTTATCCTCTAAACCCATCATTTCAATGCAATCCCCTCTCTTGAATTTATTCCTTATAGCTTGCCATTCTTTTCTCATTTAGGCTAAGGTAAGCTTCCATTGATAAAGTGATATCTACAATAATTTCATTATACTGTCATCCTCTTCAAGCTTCATTATTAGGATTAAATTTGAAAAAGCTTGATCCACCTTTACTTCAACTTAAACTCTAACATAACCAATACATTTCATTGAAGTAGTGGCTTTATTTAAGTATAAATGCATTACTATGAAACTTACTAGATAACTTAATTGTAAAGTTATATTATGGAGATTGATCCAAATTGGTAATTTTTATAGTTTCATCTTCTCTATCTCTACACAAATATTGGCTTATTGTTCAAGTAACAGGCCCTTCTTCTATTACTCTTCCTCATACCCCTTTTTGACAAGAACTTGAATAGTAAAATATCATTTTCATTTGTGAAGAATTCTTACCATCCTTCCTTTTTTCGGTTCTTGTGAACCCAAAGAATTAGTATTAGATATAATGGTCTCTTATTTATAAATAAACTAACCATTATGGAGTTCCATCTAGTTCTTCCAACATTGAGGACTTATAGAGGTGGGACCATCGTAATCTTTTAAGGAATTTGTAGAAATGTATTTTAGCTCCTGAAAGAGGAAGTCTCTCACAACTTGGTGCCAGGTGGTTCTCATTGTTGTCTTATTATTGGTGTTCAAGGCTTGTACAAGCATGCACATAGGAATTAGGAATATGGTTTCTAATGGACACTAGAGAGGTTAAAGCTTTATAGGGAGAACTACAGGAGGAAGGAGTAATGGAGTTTAATAAAGGCGAGGGAGTGAGAAAGCAGGGAAATTGAATAGAGTAATAGAGTAGCACCCAGATCAAGGTAGGAGGGATATTTAGAAGAAAAAACATAATACTGAAAATAATAAAAGATTTTTTTTAACAGACAAGAAAATAAGTTAACGATAAACACAAAAAGCTAAGTGGATTTGGATAAGAACACTATCCTAATTGCCAAAGAAATTTAAATCTATGTAACTCACAAGAGAGGAAGAGAGCTTAACCAATATAAGCAAATGGAATAGAGATATAATTGCAAGATAAAATTGATCAATTGAAGGCATGCGTACAACTCAGTAATCTAGACAGGTGTTATCTTTTGTATTTAACCAAATTATCCCCTTTATTTTTAGAAAATTCATCCATAAAGAATGTCTTAATTTAATTTTAAGATAAAAGATACAGGTCTCCTATATGGTTTATACCATTTTAAAAAAAATTCCTTAAACTCTATAACTATTGAAAAAATTTCTTATGGTTGTGAATTTTTCATGAAAACATTGTTTATGAGACTTTTTTAAAAGAGTTAAAAATGACGCATACATGGCTTGTAAGAGCATATGTAGACTAATGAAAAATTATTGATATGCCTAGTTCATCTTGTTTATAGAAGAAAATGGTTATGGCTACTGAGTAAAAGATTATACATAAGAGATAAAATGGTTTAGGTTAAATTTTAGAGGGATAGGTTAAATAATTTTGGTCAGTTAAGAAGACTATTTTAGGAAAAATTCAAAAGTACAAGGAGTTTTTTTCAATAATTTTAAAGTTTAAGGAGTTTCTATAAAAAGTGTTAAACCATATGGGAGCCCCTATATCTTTGATACTTAGCGTTATAGTATATCATGTGGATAATGATTAAAAAAATATCAAACATTTTTATTTTTTCACTTTAGGGCCCAAATTTTTAAAATTTTAATTAAATGTTGAAGCTTTTGAAATTAGGATAGTTTAGTTCAAATGTTATCTCCATTAACTTTTTACTTATGTTGTTAATATAATATGTGAAATATGACATGTAGATCTCTTACATGACTCTTCTTATTCATTAATCGATGTCAATCTTTCCTTCCTTTCATTTATTTTTCTTTTTATTATTATACAACTATATATCACAATAGAGACAATAATATATGATAAAATTAGAAGTATTAAGACCTAAAAGATAGATGGGAGCTTGATGACTATATTGGAGCAAATGTTTTTTTTTGGTGGTACAAGGTGTGTTATACAACCTTAATGTGCACAAGGCACCATAGCATCAAATTATCTCCACTTTTTCACATTTTGATTTTTATTTACTAATGTTTGATTCTTATTCTTTGCTTTTGGTTTCAAAGTTGGCATAACTCCCACTATACCTTCCTCGAGGTTCAACTGGCGTTAAGTTTTTACTACTCTTTAAACTTAAATAGAAGTAAAAATTGACTAAAATTTGGAGCATTAATCTTTCCAGAGAATTTGGGATGAAATCCAAGTGCTCTTAGCCTAAGAAGATGATAGCATTAGGAAGGCTTTAGACGGAGGTAGCCATAAACCTAGGTTACGTTTTTAAGTCAAAGTTAAACACTGATTTTGCTTCCCTTTCCTAAAAATGCATTAACAACACTTTGGTTTTGGTTCAAATATGAGAAATGTGATTAGGATTTTGGATGTAGTACGTTAAGAAAAAAGGTTGAGCCTTTAAAGAGAGAAAAATTAAATCTAATTTTTAAATAGAGAAATAGAGAAAAATGTTGTGGTCTATCTATTGGGTCATATAGATTCGTATGTAACTTTGTGCGTGTGACATTCCGTTTCCATATTAAGGGTTAAAATCCTAGATTTCTGTAAATGAGAAATATCAATGAGAGATTAGAAAAATACAGTTCATACTCACGCATAATATAGCATACATACACGTGAATGTGATTATTGCACACACATTACAATGATTTGTCCATGCACTCATTTTACATTTTCTGGATATAAATGATTATTTTAGTGTGATTATGATATGGATAGTGAATATTTTGCCTTAAAAATGGATCTGGTGAATTAAATTATTGATTTAGAATTTTTCGTAAAATTTGAGAATTTTCTGAAATTAAAAGTATTTTTGGACTAAGAAAATTGCCAAGTGGCGAGACAATTGATAAATAGTAGCATAAATAAGTGTCAGATGGCAGTAGAAATTTTGATATATGATAGTGGGATTTAATGACACATTTCATTTAAAATTGAGAGTTAATTGGATTAAAATTGGGAGAAAAATGTACTAACTATTTTTAAAAGACCATAAGAAAGTGACAGTGTCACTTGCCACACCATTTGTCTTAACCCACGATTTTTGTTAAGTGAAAGACAAACTTTGGTCTTTCACTTGCTATTTACTCCTTTCTTCATTAGTTTCTCTCATATTCATCTTCTTCATTTTCTTCATCTGCCTCTCCTTCTCACGACACTCTCTTCTTACAACCCTCATGATCTTTGATTTTCCTCAACTCCTTTCCTTTATTTCTTCAAACTTCTTATTGTCTTCGTCCTCTTTGTTACCAAAAACCTAACCCATTCTTCTTTAAGTGGTGATGATCGTATGAAGATGGAAAGCTATGGTTGAGTGTGGTTTGAAGATCTTGAAGCTTAAACGAGTAAGTAGCATGTTATTCTTCTTGAATTGTTGAGTGAAACATGCATAATGATAGTTAGACGTTGAAAGATCATGAAATGGGGATGAAAACATGTTGAAACATGAATAAGAAAAATGAGCTTATAGATGTCTTTTTTGTGTATATTGTGAGTGATAATTCATAAATTGTTAGGGAGATGATTTTTAGCTAAAATGACCATTTCAAATATTGTAAAATGAATGCAGAAATTTACAAAGGGATGATATATGTTCATGTTCTGTTTTAAGGTGTGATCATGTGGATTATTGGTAGCTATTAGGAAGATGAACTAGAATGAGTTTAAAGCCAAGAAAGGGCTAGTTTATTCTGTTGAAATGAGAAGAAGTAGGATGATAGTTTTGAGACAAAGTAAAGTTGAAAAAGAAGTTAAATGTGTGCTAGAATATGTTAGATGGAGTGTTTTCATTGAACATGCATATGTATTTTGGCCATATATTGATCTGTAGATATCTAAATGGGATGGTTTTTAATTTACATTAAACTAACGACATATGGCTACAATGTTCATGAAGAAATTGAATTTGAATTCTATCCTTAAGAGTCTTGAAATTTAGATTGAAGTTGAGAACTATGTGCTATCATGGTGTGAGAATAGTCTGTAGTATTTTGGATATAACTTACAGAATACTGAACAAAATTGCATGAATTTGATTTCATTAGAGAGTTAAGACATAGAGGAACATTTTTTTAGGAAAAGGTGTTTCTAAATACCTAATCTTCTAGGTCATAATGGTCATACAAAACTGATATAAAAATTTGTCCTGAGAAAAACTGAAAAACTGCAGGAAAAATGAGAGATTAGTATTATCAAGATCGTGGCAGGGGACACCATGATTGTGGGCAGTGATTTTTTATGGTAATATTTTGATTATGCAATGGTTGAACCAATTAATAATGAGGTATATAACTATGATGCTTTCGGACTTAATTGGGGCTTAAAAGGAATATAATTTTCATGTTGGAAAAGTTGGTTAAATATGTGATAAGTTTTGATTGATTTTAATGTTATACTTTAAGGAAAAGGATGTTTGATGGCAATGCATATAAATGTGAAGTATTTAGAGTGTTAAATGAGGACATAACATAATGAATGAATTGTTTGATGCATTGTGAATGAGATATATTATGGAAAGAGATAGGATTTCATGAATAATGAAATTAAGCTAAAAATGATAAGTCAAATGAGTTGAATTTTGTGGAGTTAATGTAATCAATATGGTAGTTGAATTAGTACAAAATGGGGTCGTATTAGAGGAGTTGAATTTTGGAAAATTTGGTGTGAAATGGACGTGAATATATGTTGAATTAGAGAGAATGGAGGAAGAAAATGCAGGGCATGATCGTGGCCTCATCGTACAATTGTGGCCTAATAAAAATAGGGTTCTATCACGATCGTGACCCTCACACCACGATCGTTGCCTGGCCAGAAAATGTTTCTATCACAATCGTGGCAGGGACACCACGATCGTGGCCAGACCTATGGAGAAAAAAGTTGTCTTTTGAGTGAAATTTGAACCAACCAATGCTAAGGTGCTTCCATATGAGGTAATTAGGCTTGAATGAGATCTCAAGTGAACTTAACTAATGATGAATGAGGTGAGTAAAGTGAGTAAAGTGCATTAAGTATTAAAGAATGATTGAAAGATGTTATTAAATGATTATGAGATATAAATAAAGGAAATATACCTGGGATTTTCAATACGAGCATGCATTATAATTGAATTTTTATGTGATTGTGCAATTAATAATGTGTGTGTAATATGTGTATTACATAATGTTGATATACATGATAGAACATCAGCATCCAGGCGTTTTCGGATCATAGAAGCTAATGCTAATCTGAAGCGTACTGTGAGTTGACCTAGATAGTTTAACTTTCATTGTTTGTTCTGTTTTAAAATTTTGTATTGAATTATATGATGTGAATGTGTTGATTCCGGACAATCAATTTCTGAGGCGTTTGATGCATGTAAAAATCATTGGAAGTGCTCATTGAATGTGAATTTGACTGAATAAGTGATTCTCAATTTAAATGATGAATGCCAGACTAAGGTCTAATGATAAATGTGAATGAGAATGTGAACGTGAATGTGAAAGTGTAAAAATTGAGCACAATTGATTGATTGAATACATGTGATGTATTTCATTATATGAATGCATAACAACATAAAGGTTGTTGTGACCAGAGTAGCCACCAAAAAAAAGCTTAAAGCTTAGAAAATGAAAAAGAGCATAAAGCTCAGAATGTGGTAAGAGCCTCTGGCTCACTATGTAAAATGAGCCATGTATCTCTAAAGGATAAAGGACAGTTATTAATGAGCCTGGTATCTATAATGGATACGGGACATTTATAAGCACTTAATTACAATGATAACAATTAAAAGTGAGTCTCATGAGCATTGCATATATATTTTATATGTATAATTTAAATGGTTGAAATAAATAGTTTGAATGATTTCTGAATCTGAATTATAAATTAAGTGAATATAAAGTGTATATGATTTAACATGTTGAATTGATGAAGTGATGTGATTTTGTGATTATATGAATTGATGTGTTATATGAATTGAGTGAGCCATTGAGGATGGTCCACGAACTGAGTTTGTAAAACTCACCCTAAAATTTGCAACGTATTTTTTAGGTTAAGAGGAGACACTCAATTAGACCAACTAGAGTCTAACCACTGCATTTAAGTAAGAGATAGAAATTGGGATAAGTTGGTGTATGCGTATATTTTCTGTAAATTGAGGATTAAATTTTGTATTCCACAAGCATCATTTCTTGTATAAATGAATTATGTTTATAATAACAGTTACGATCAAATACATTTTGTATTTGTAATGGGCCCAAAAGATTATTGAAATTTTGACAGTATGTTTAATGTTTGATCAAATGTGAGTTTGTAATGACAATTGTAATTGGTGATGTTTTAAATAAAATGGGCCGAAACAATTATCAGTTTTTCTAAAAATGCGTGTGCTGTGTGAAATTTTTTTTAGTGGTTATGATTGACTGACTATCCCAGTACACCATCCTTTTAGATTGTATTCTCAAATATCGTCAGTATGTTCGAGAATATGCCCTATGGGAGTGGGGTATATAGTGCGTGCTTCATTAGCCATATCAATGAAAAGTTAATCGAGATAACGTTTAGAATTTGGTTGTTGATTTTTAAAAGTTTTGACACTAAATTGAAATTTTTGAAAGTTTGGACGTTAAAATAAGATCTAAAAAGTCTTAGCATCTTTTTAGTAATTATCTACATTGCAATAATTTTCATTTACCCAACTTTTTGCTTCTTTCTCTTTTAGTGAAACTTATTTTAAATCTTCAATGGTAAATATAAAGATCTTAAAAAATTATTTTGAAAACAACAATTATTCATATACTTCATAATTCATATCTTATATTCTTCAATAGATTCAACCATATACTCATTAATTTGGTGTATCCATGGCAATTATAGCTAATAAAAATCTATATTATGCTTGCAAACTAACAAATGTTTTTATGGTATATTAATAAAATTTATACAACATTAGTAATGAAGGCTATGAGAACCATAAAAATAATGTCTCCTTAACTTTTTTCTTATTCAATTTGAAAATTAATATTATTTCATAACCTGGGTAATTTGATATTTGAAACTATTCTGTACAATAAAAATTATCTATGTTCCATATATATATATATATATATGGTTCTAGTTTCGAATCACCCCAACAACCCGGAGATTTCGCAGAAGCGTGGTGGATGTATGGCTTATAAGATTTGGTTCCGCCCTAACCCTAACACGTGTTTTCATTAGCAACAAACGGGGGTTGCTATCGGATCGATTTGATTGATTAATTATTTTTAATTTATTATCTAAACTTTGTTCTAAATTTTGAATATTTGTTATTACTTGATTTATAATTTGTATCATACTTGATTGAATTTTTCTTAGTTCATTTATTTTTTTTCTAATTTCTATTGTTGTTCTTAAATTTCTTTCATATAATAGGTAATGCTACTCATAATGTTTGTTTTAAATAAGTCATTAATTCGATAAGTTGATTTTTAATATCTTCTAATTTAATTGTATCTTCTGATTTAATTTTATTGTCTAAGGGTAAAATGGGATCAGTAATTTTAATATTTGATTTTATATTTTGTCTAGGTTCATGAAATCGAATAGGTCTGCATAATCTTACAGATTGTGATTTTTCTAAAGGTGCAGACTTAGAAGAGGATGGTTGATCAGAAAAGGAATGTCTTTTTGTTATTGAGGGAGATATAATTGGATATTGTATAGCAGGTAGAGGTCGTAATTTGGTTCTAAAATTAGTTCCTACTTTAGCTACATCTGTGAATAATTGATCAATATAAAATTTATCAGTATTTTTAAATTCTATACTATGATGTGAATTAGTTAATGCATAGCTAATTTGATAGGTAATTGAAAAGGGATATTATCCAATAGTCATTAATTATTCTTGATAAAATTTATATGTTATAGTGATTGTATCATCTAGATTGGGTGATTTTAAAGGGATACCTAATTTTAATCGTGTATTGAATTTTATTTTTCCATATGCTAAATTTCCATTCATTATTCCAATTATTTAATCATTTAAATTGGTCATTCTTTCATCGACTATTGCCATTCTTATGGGTGAATCTATTCCTTCTTGAAAGGTAGATTTTAATAGAATTTGTATGGTTGATAAATGAATATAGCCTATTTTAGACAGTTTTTCTTTGGGGATGTTTTGTAATTGTTTAGCTATCTGTTCTTGATCGATTAAACTTATTCGAATGTGTCCATTACATTGATCCATTATAATGGGTGTTTCATGTACTAATTTACCAAAATAATATAATATTTTTCGATTGAGTAGATTTTGAAATCTAGAGTGCTGAATATCTTATCCTGATTTTAAATTTAATTATGTTTTAGCTATTTGTTTTTGTTTATCATTCCATAATAACGTGTTAATATGAAAGATTCCTAAAGATTATGTTAATTCTAAATTATCTACATCTAATATAATTGAATCTTTTTGTTTTAAATCAGTCATTTTGATGATAAGGAGTAGAAATTTGATGTTGAGTTAATTCTCTTTGTAAAGCAGTTACTTGAGTGGAATAGAACTGATAAAAGTTTTACGCTAATTCTAAACTTTCTTGTATAGGTATAAGTGCTCTAGGGTTTATATTTGCAAAAATTAAATTAAAATATCTAGTTTCATAGTATTTATATTCGTTATAATGTTGATTTATAAGTGATTCTGTGTATTGAATAAAATCTATATATTGTTTACAAATAGGACAGGTAGTTATTACCATGTTCTTGATAGTTTTAGTCAAACCAGACTAAAAATCTATCTGTAAATAATAAACATTGTCTATTTGTCTATATAAATATTGATATAATCGATCAGTCAGATCAAAATGATATATCAAGTGCAAAAAACTAACAAGATCATTTAGTACAAAATAACAAATTTCAATAAACTTAAATAAATATTGTGCAAATAATAATGATAGGAATATGGCATATAGCATGGATATAAAAGAATGCATAAGGTGTTAATCAATTAGATGGTTGATTTCGCTTAGAAATTCCTTTTTATTTTGTCTATTATTATGTCGACTTTGTTTAAGAAAGATGATCATTTGAGTTGCTTCGAGTTGTAACATAATATTGTTATTTATTATTTCTTGTTGTAGATAACCTTCATACATTTTTATCCATTTATTTTGATTTTCTTCAATTTCATCACATTGATAAATTAAATGTTTAAGTAAAGCTTTAGTAGCAAAATAAGTCATTGAACAAACAGTTTTAATATTAAAAAAGGAGTAGTACAGGCATTCCTTAATCTATTAGCTTCTTAATACGTTTGATACACATTTTGCGAAGATCGATAGTGATCTTTTTGAGGTCCTTACTATATTGGATCATTTTAGCAAAATGATGTGTTAACTCATAGTGTTTAGAACCATGAGCTTGCTTGTTGCATGCTTGATAGTTGATGATGCGTTGATTTAATTCTTCTTCTCTATCATAGAGTTCCTTGATTGATCTTTTTAATGCTTGTTTGGTTTCGAAATAATCAATTGTCTGAAGTAGCAAAAGCAACAATTAGTCAATTAACTTGTTCATTTCTTGATAAAGTTCTTTTCTATGTAAGAGATTTGCGCGTTTTTGATTTTGAAAATAGAAAATAACTTGATTTCTATGAAGAATATCTGCTTGATTTGTTGGTGTAAGAGGTGTCTGATCTAAATGTAATTGATTTTGTTGGATAATATGATCAAAACGTGTATTTCGAAGATAGGTAAGGTCAATTAATTCTTTTAAAAACTGTTTCTTTTCAAAGTAAGTTCGCATGATAAAGAAAACTGAAGAAGAATGTTGATGATGATGAATAACAATAAATACTTAATAAATGACTGGGTGATAAAATAAGCGTCTTATAGTCATAACTTTTTCGTTTCCTTGTGAAGCCAACTCCAAGCGAGAGAGAGGATTTAGAGAGAAGGTACGAAGAGAAGATTTTTATTTTATGAGTTCGGAAAGCTCTGAAGGCTACATTATATAGAAAGAAAATGAGGAAGAGGTCAAAGAAGGTGGCCGACAAAAGCTAAGGAATCTACATAATTAAAGTAAAATTACAGTAAAAAGAAGAAAAGACTAAAGTAGAAGAAAAGACACATATCGTGCAATTATTTACAAGAGAGGGGCCTTGATGGCCTACATCTAACTGATTGTTTGCTTTGTCTTCTTTCTTCTCACTCTTTTATAATTGCTTCTATTGATGTTGAGTCATCGTCCTTTTGTCCTTCATGATGACCTTGAGTGGATAGACAATATTGACATTTATGTAGAGGATGAGGTTGAAGTTGATTACAGATTGCATTTTTCCATGTTGGAGTAAGATCACTAAAAATTCTGTATATGGTGCAAAATGGCGAAAGGAATTGCTTGATAATTTGAAGAGCATCTGGTGTAATTGCAGACTTATAATGTGAGATCATAATTTGATTGAGTCCTTTGTAATTTACTTTGATGACTGTTTCAGTAGTGATACGAGCTCCTTAAATGAATACTCCTTCGAGACAGTGTAGATTAAATTGATTGATGGATTCCCATTCAAATGGATGATTTGGGGGTTCATCAATAGCTGGATAAATTCCATTGCTAATTCTAATGGTGAGGAAAGCAATGCGAGATAGATGTATTTCTGCCTCCTTTAGTGAATTAGTTTCCTTAAAGATAGGATAGCTACTAAAGATTTTGATAAAGATTTCTCTATCTTTAGCAAAGCGATCCTTATAGTTTTTGACTGCTTGGATAAATCCAGTGGGGAATTCTGAGAGTAATTGGAGATTGGTAAGATAAATTGTATCAATAAGTCCACTTTGGAAAAACAAGTAAGTGGTTAATGGGTCTGCATCAGGAAAAATAATGGCTTTGGGTCCATATTTGCCTCTATTTTGTGGATAGTATTGGAAGATCTTTTGGGCTTCAGTCCATGTGTTTAATGATTGAAAACAATCATAGAACATTTCAGAAGTGAGTTTTCGAGCTTCTATTTGGATGGTTTTTAAAGGAATGGCATTTATTCGATCCATATTGATTGGGCTTACCTAAAGATTTCATCTTTGTGTCTGGAACAGGTTGTTCTAACACTTGTTTATATTGTGGCTTCAAACTAGGTGTTTTGAATTCAGCGAAAGCTTTTTCAACTTCAACTATGGATGGAAAACTTTTATGTAAAATACCTGGTCTCCCAGTGATGTGTATAGCGGCTTTATGCCATGCATTATAGATACCTACTATGGGTCCATTGTAGATCACATAAGTTTTGGCTTCTACTGTATCTTTTTATTTTTGGGATTCTGGAAGGCAAGTTTGAGTAATTTGTTGGGGTGTGACAAGAGGAATGGTTTGAGAGATATTTGTATTGATAAATTTTGGTAAAGGATGTTGAATAGAAGAAGATGATGGTTCTGTGGTAGTTTGTTTTAATAATTGGATGGTAGTTCGTAATTGGTTTATTTCCTTGGTTACTGTATCAATTTGTTGCTGCAAATTGATCAATTCTAGCTCCTTTTGTGCAAGTGAGTCTTCCAGACTAGTTATTGTTGCTTCCATTCTCTGGTCAAAATATCTGCAAGAAAATTTTCAGTAGTTTTGATATATTGTATAGTAAATTGATATTGGTTTAGTTCGAGTTGCCATATGATGAGACGACCTTGATTATAATTGGTTTTTATATTGTAACGAGTGAATCCATATAGATATTGAGAATCTGTTTGTATAATGAATTCAACAGGTAATATATCAATGCCCCATTTTCTCAAAGTTTTGAGACAGGCCAATGTTTTCTTTTCATGTATTGGATATTTCAATTCAGTGGGATTAAATGTCCCATTTATATATTTACAAAGTAAGTACTTCTTTTGATTGGGTGGTTGTGCCAAAAGGCATCCTGCCCATGTATCTATACTAGCATCAGTTTGAACTAGTAGTGTATCCATCGGTAGATAGTTATATAGAATAGGTAGATCCTTGCATAATGCTTTTAATTTCTGTACAACTTGAGTATCTGCATCAGTCCAATTCCATTGGATTTTGGTACTGCATTTGGCTTGTAAACTTTTTCTTTCTTTAGCTAAATTTTTAAAAAAGCCTTGATCAGATATATAATTTAACAGTCCTAAAAATTATTGTAACTGTTTTCTATCAACTAGTTGATTGGGAAAGTCTTGAAGTTTATGTAAGATATTGGGTTGTAGTTTTAAATAACCATTTTGAAATTCAATACCTAAATATTCAATATTTTGTCTTGCTATTTTAGCTTTCTTTTTACTGAGAATTAATCCTTTCTCTTTACATCGTTGAAGAACTATTTTAACTTTTTGTAAATGATCCATTTTTTCCTGATTTGAATAGATAATAATATCATCAATATAAACGAAAGTAAAGTCTTCTAATTCTTCTAAATTATTATCCATAAAACGTTGATAGATACTTAGTATTTGTTTTAATCCAAATAGTAATACATTCCATTGATAATGTTTTTGAGGAGGACATGTAAAGATTGTTAATGGTTTTGTATTTTCGTGTAGTCTTAACTGTCAATATCCGAATTTTGCATCTAATGTTGTAAACCATTTATGTCCTTTAAGTTTATTAATAATATAATATTTTCGTGGTAATTTATATACTTCTCCGATTGTAGCTTCATTGAGTTTTTTATAATTGATAACCATTCTTCGTTTTTCACGTTTTGGTTCAGCTGAATTATTTACATAGAATGCAGGGGCGGAATGTTTACTAGTACTAGGAGAAATTAATTGTTCTTTTAGTAAATCTGCACATTCAGTAATAAATTCTTGTACATCTTGTTGAGTATAGGGAATATTATTTCGAATATTAACTTCTTGAGTGGGATTTTTTAATTTGATTTCTATTAATTGGTTATTAGTATTTTTTTTATTGGATCCAAAGGATTTTCACTACAGACATCATCTAACAAAGTATCAATTTCTAATTGTATAGTCATATTATTAAGAAGATAAAAATGAAGATAATCTAGTTTTGTTGTTACTTGTTGTAAGGTTTGATAATAAGTAGTATGATAAATAGGAATTTTAAGAATAATTGACTTTTGGTTTAATGATTTGATGTAAGGTGTTCATAAAGTAATATAAGGTAAATATTGACAAAATGGATTATATAATTTTAGAAAATTATTGCCTAAAATTAGTAGTAATCCTGATTCTTGTTGATATATAGAGGGAACTGAAAAGGTATATTTTTATATAATAATATTATTGTAATAACTCACATACCAAATCAATTTAAAACGTCCATCGACTATTCTTATTTGTAATCGTTTTTCTAGTTTTTACCAATTCGATATTAATTGTTTTGAAGTAATACAAATAGTTGCACCTGTATCTATATATGAATTTACTTTTTTTCTGAATTATCACTTGAATAAATGTTGTATTTGGATTCAGTTGACGATTCTGACTCTGATTTACTTTCTGTATGAGATTCATAACGATATATAGACGAAATAGTTGAATCGATATTATAATCTGATTTGATAGGTTCTAAATTAGCTTGATAGGCTAAATTTAAGATATGAAGTTTGTTTTGATATTTTTCTTGAGGATTTTTACGTTTAGGACAAGCATTTGCATAATGTCCTTCTTCTTTACATAACCAACATTTACAAGATTTTTTCTTTTGTGGACAATTTTTTCGTTTTAGTTTAAAATGTCGATATTTATATCTTCTAAATTGTCTTTTATATGGAATATATGGTCGTTTTCTATAATAATGGCGAGGATATTTTTTCCATTTATAAGACTTATATGGTTTATAGGTTTTTCTCTTTTTCTTAGATAGAGATTTTTCACATCCATATTGTTGTGGTACTTCGGCAAAATTGGAACAACAAGGTTGAATATCTTTATGTCTTAATTGTCGTTGTAATTTTGATGCAAAAAATTCTTCAACCAAAATTTCTTGGGTTACTAATATAGCTCCACCTAAATTATAAGCTACAGCTCTAGTGACTTGTTTTTCTTGAAATATGGTTTCTACATTTTGATTCATAGGGTAAGGTAATTTTTGTATAAAGATTTGAATATATGTTTCTTGTTCAGGTCGAGTTAATTTATAATAATATTTTTTAAATTCACAGATATATTCATCTAGATTACAAATATTACAGATTCGCATATGATTTAAATGCCATAAAGCTTTTATTCGCTCATTTTGTGATGCTTCTTGTTTAAACGAGAGAATGCCTTTTCCTAAAAATTCTTTATAAATTTTTCCAGCAATAAATTCAAAGGTTTGCATATTATTAGAGGTTTGTTGATAGGCTGCTGTTCGTTTAAAGGCGTTAGCATTGTCTAATAAAAATGATTATACTATTCCTATAGTTTTATAAGTAACAAAGTTCCATAATAATTCTTTATTTTCTAATTCACCGAACGGTTTATCAATTTGAAGTAATAATTATATTTTATTTGTCCATTCAACTAATAATTTTTTAGGTTGTAAAACACAATCAAGATTTAAAATACCATCTGGTCCTAATGATATATGTTTAGGTGTATATTCGATAGGATATTTTCATATTTTTGTTCCTTTTTTATAATAACCATGTTGGTTAGAAAGTCATCTGATTTCCAATTCCAAGTATATGTATCGTGTTCTTGTGCATCTTTTTTATGTTTGTCTCCACTTATATGTTCTCTTTTGATGTGTTGTCTAGTTTTACTACTTTCTGGTGGTTCTTCTTCAACATATATATCTTCGTCAGATTCATAGCCATATATAATTTCATCTTTATCGGTTTCAGTTATTTGATGTGTTTTTTCAGAGTGATCCTCTGATTATTGTAATGTTAATTTTTGTACTAATTAGGTAATATTAGCTAATTGTGACTGTATTGTTTGTTCGACTTCTTCTAAGGATTTGGGTTGAAATTGTTCATCTAGGGTCTCTATGGTTTGACTAATATAATTGGTTTTTGTTGTTTAGGCTCTGATACTACTTTGCTAACGAAACACTTTTCGTTAGCAAAGTGGTATCAGAGCTTACAGGTGACTCCCAACATTGTAGGTTTGAATCGCAGCACAACGAACTGCATTCCCATTTGAGGTAGTATGGGCTGCCTCAGTAACGTGGGCCATCGCCCTGTGGTGTCGTAATGATCTTGCGCCCGCAGAAGCGTGGTGGGCTTATAAGATTCGATAACGCCCTAACCCTAACACACGTTTTCGTTAGCAAAGTGTATATATTCACTTTGCTAAC
>JANQBM010000002.1:27106897-27118898 GCA_025594535.1 Erythroxylum domingense
TTATTATTGTATAGAATTGGGAATAATAGTTTGACGATAGGATTTTAGAATGTTAAGATAGTCTAAACTCACCTTCGAAGTTTTATCTTTGAATTAATGAAATCTGAATGTTTATTTGTTTATTGGATTTATTGTGGTTTAATAAAGTTTTCCATAAGATGGGAAATGAAAACTATTCGCCCTACACAAGGTTTATGAATAAGTGATTGTCTGATAATGAGCAAGGAATATCCGTCTTTCTACTAAACATGGTGTATTGAACTTATAATAAATTGAGAGGCTGAATCGAATGAAAAATAATTAAATTGAGCTAATGAGAGCTAGGTGATTTAATAAAACAAGAATTAAATTAAATTAGTAAATTGTGCGAAGAGAGATCTTGCATAGGTTTTCGATAGTTTATTAGACAATTCAAAACTAATTAGGGTTTTGGATAGGTTGTTAATTGAGAGATTGGAACTTCCATAATCTGATTAGGTTTATAATCTGAAATCCCATATTAGTTGGAGAGGGGAACGAAGTATACCTTATAAGGGTATAGATACCTCTCCCTCATAAATACGCTTTCCTGAGGGTGGGAAGAGTAAAACTGTGAGGGCTTGGCTGGGCCAAGGCCCAAAGCGGACAATATCTGTGGGTAGGTAGTCTATGGCTGTTAGTATCAAAGCTAGTACCCAAACTGGTATGTTAGTGAGAATGCTGAGCCCTAAAGGGGGTGGATTGTGAGATCTCATATTGGTTGAAGAGGAAAATGAAGTACGCCTTATAAGGTTATGGATACCTCTCCCTCATAGGCGCATTTTTCCAAGGGTGGGAAGAGCAAAACTGTGAGGGCTTGGCTAGGCCAAGGCCCAAAGTGAACAATATCTGTGGGCGAGTGGTCTAGGGCTGTACATATAATTTAAGGCTAATGATTATAACTCGAGAGAGAGTAATCAACCCTAGGATCATTTAGAACCAACAATTTAATAATTCATAATCAGTTAGATTAACAATAAGGATAGGTAAAATTCACTTTCTCTCAATTTGGTAATTCCCTTAGGTTAATTCTTGGGTGTGTGTTGTAACTGCTGAATTATTAATATTTTCAGGATTGATTCTTACTTTGATTGATTAAATTAACTTCTCATTTTAGTTTCGTTATATTTTAAATTTCTATGATTTGTTTTAGCCTTAGATTTTAGAATTAGAGTACTCTTCCTCATGGGATCGATACCTTAGATATTACGCTAACGAACCGTTCACTTGCGTATTATCAAGGGTATTTATTAAAACTTACACACATCAAATACCCGATCACTTTTCACTAAGGATGTTTCAATTATGTCTTTTTTCCTTTTTGGTTGATTTAATATCTTAAAAATTAAAAATATAGTCCATATGTCATATCAGATTAGTCGGCTAAATAGTGTTTTTACTGTCTGGAAGCAGAAATATAAGCAGACAAGGGAAATTTTATAAGTTAAACGTCTAAATCTTTTACTCAATAATCCACCCAATATAAAATCTTCAAATTATAGGAAATTAATAGAGCAAGAAAGTAGAAAAACAAAGATGCAAGAGAATATGAATTTATTGATCTGAAACTTGCCTTATATAGGCTTATAGAAAAGAAAACATTTGAGTCATAAACTGATTAGCTAAAAATTATGAAATAAATCAGCTAGCAGATCTTCTACTAACAGTAACTTGCTAACTACTCTAACAGCTACTAAATCATCTCTAGATTTAAAAAACTAACAAAGTTTGGATCATTCTTCAATACTCCCCCTTGATTCAAAGTTGGTAGAGAACAAACAAGCTCTAAATACTTCAAACTTTACTTTTGGGAGAGCTTTAGTAAACAAATCAACTAGTTGTTCATCTAATTTATAAAAATTCACCTTAATTTCTTCTTCTGCAACAAGTTCTCAAATAAAATGATGCTTGATCTCCATGTTCTTTATCCTTCCATGCATGACTGGATTCTTTGTCATGGCCCCAGCAAACATATTGTCACAAAAGACTTGTGTAGCTTGTATTTACTTTTGATTCAAATCTTTAAGTAGCCTTCTCAACTATACTACTTGACAGGCGGCTGTTATAGTTTTTACAGATAATGCCACAGTTGATTACTTTTTTGAAGCACAAGTAATTGCTCCTGAACCAAGCACAAAACAATTCCCAACTGTACTTTTTCTGTCATCCTGTAAGCCTAGCCAATCACT
The DNA here is from genome assembly GCA_025594535.1 of Erythroxylum domingense. Classification (NCBI taxonomy): domain Eukaryota; kingdom Viridiplantae; phylum Streptophyta; class Magnoliopsida; order Malpighiales; family Erythroxylaceae; genus Erythroxylum; species Erythroxylum domingense. The sequence goes on from JANQBM010000002.1 coordinate 27,109,105, forward strand.
ATTAGCATAACCTGTCAGCACAAACTCATCTTTTCTCAAGTACCATATTCTAAGATCTTTACTACCAGCTATATATCAAAGAACCCTTTTTTTTTGCTCCACATAATGCTACTTTGTTGGACTATGCATGAACCTTAAGATCAAGCCAACTGTAAAAGCTAAGTTTAGACGAGTATGTGTGAGATAGATGAGTCTTCCCACTAGGCTTCTATATTTTCTTACTTCTGTCATTCCTGTACCATCTTTATCAGTCAACTTCTCTTTCACATTCATTAGAGTTACTGTAGATTTACAACTTAGCATACCAAACTACTTCAAAAGATCAGTAGCATATTTCTATTGTGAAAGAAATATGCCATTCTTGGTTTGTTTGATTTCTAAACCAAGAAAGTAACTGAGTCTTCCTATATCTGTCATCTTAAACATGCTTATCATGTCATTATTAAATTCATCATTAAGCTGCATCGATGATCCTGTGTAAATCATGTCATCGACATATAAGCTAACCATTATAACATCTTCCTTACCTTGCTTCTTTATGTATAAGGTTGGCTCATTTGAACTTCTCTGAAAACCATTATGATGAAAGAACTCATCAATCTTGCTATACCATGCTTGAGGGGCTTACTTCAAGCCATATAATGCTTTTCTTAGTTTGTACACCTAGTTTTCTTCAGTTGGAATCAAAAATCCTTCTAGTTACTACACATACACTTCTTCTCTCAAATCTCTGTTAAGAAACGCAGACTTAACATCAAACTGAAATATAGTCCATTATAATTGAGCTGCAAGTGCAAGAATCAATCTGACTGTCTCAAACCTTGCTACAAGAGAGAAGGTTTCTTCAAAATCAAATCTCGGTTCTTAAACATATCCATGAGCCACCAATCTAGCTTTGTGCTTCTATATGATTCCATTAGAATGATATTTGGTCTTGAATATCCATTTCAAACTAATGGCCTTCTTCCCCTCTAGCAAAATCTGCAAGTTTCTAGGTCTCATTCCTTTTAATTGTTGAAAATTCTTCTTTCATTTCCTTCTTCCATACTTCACTTTCCATTGTAGAATCTACGCATTTTGGATCTTAAGTAAACATTGCAAATGTGCAACAATCAACATTATCCTCTCCTTCAATCTAAAACCTTTATCGAGGAATTAGGCCACGTTGACTCTTGCATAATTGAGGAGTCTCCTTCTCATTTTGAGTTTCATTTTGTGGAGATTGTGAGCCACTATTGCTGGTTGTTGAATCACAATCAACTTCTTCATCCCTTGCTTTCAACTGTTCTTCTTGAAGTGGTGTGTTAAGGACAGGAATCTGCTTTGTACCAGCTTCTTCAAAGTTCAATTTTTCATTAAACTGAACATCTCGACTAATCACAATTTGTTTCTTCTCTCGATCAAACAATCTGTATGCCTTTGAATTTGAGTAGTAACCAACAAAGATATACTTCTTTGTCTTTGACTCAATTTTACTCTGAAGAGAAGGCACTAAAGCATAGCACAAAGAGCCCAAAATTTGAAGATGACTACCTAAGGACTTGAATTCATACCAGGCTTCAAAGGGTGTCTTGTTCCACACTGCTTTTGTAGGAGAAATTTTGATCAAATAGACTGCAATAGCAATAGCCTCTGCCCATAATTCATATGAGAGATCTTTTGTTTTCATCATAGAATGAGCCATTTCAACCATAGTCCTATTCTTACGCTTAGTTATACCATTTTGTTTTGGGATATAAGGAGCTGTAAGATCCCTTTTGATTCCTTGCTCTCCACAAAACTTGTTAAACTCTATGGAACAAAATTCTCCTCCTCTGTCGATTCTCAATGCCTTTAGTTTCTCATTATTTTGCTTTTCAATAAGTTCTTTGAATTTTTTAAAACACTCAAATGCCTCAGACTTGTAAGTAAGGAAATATACCCAATACATTCTTGAAAAATCATCAATAAAAAGCAAAAAATACTTACTGCCACCATGTGATTCTGTTCTCATGGGACCACAAATGTCTGCATGTACTAACACAAGCTTTTCTTCTATGCTTTTTGATTGTCCTACAGGGAAGGACCTTCTTGTTTGCTTTCCCATAGCACAACCTTTGCATATATGATCTAATTCCTTAACTGTAGATAAACCCTTTACTATTCCTTTGCTTGAAAGTAGTTGTAGACCTTTGATATTAAGATGACCGTAATGCTAGTGCCACACCTCAGAATCATCGTATCTGTTGCTCATCATCCCATGAGTTTCTTTACAGGAAAAATTTATGGGAAATATCTTGTTCTAACTCATCTTAGCCTGGAACAACATTTCACTTGTTTTCTTTTTAATAGTGCAGGCATTTTTCTCAAACATGACAAAATAACTAGAATCGACTAATTGCCCCATACTTATTAGATTATGAGCCAAACCTGGTGCATAGTGAACATTCTGATTCATCTTTTCTTTCCCATCAATGTTAACAACAATAGTTCCTTTTCCTTTAATTTGAACCTGCTTGTCATCTCCCAATCTGACCTAGGATTTTTGTGTCTCATCTAGCTCTTTCAATTTTGCTTTATTTCTTATCAACTGATTTAAACAAGCACTATCAAGGCACCAAACTTCTTTAGAGGTAGCTTGGTGACTTATATAAGTCATAAATAGGTAATCTTCTTCTTCTGCATATTGTGCTTGCTTTTCTTTGCTCCAACAATCATTTTCTTTGTGTCCAAACTTTTTGCAATAAGTGCGTTAGACTGCACTTATTCTTGCACGTCCTCTTTCTTTAAATGCCTCTCTACCTTTTCCTCGGTTTGATAAGAACCTTGCTTGCTCCCCCTGAACTTGAAAAGCCTGCTCTTCTTCCTTGGCTAAATTTCTGTTATTTCTGGCCTCATGTGTTTGCAGAGATCCCATGAGTTCATCGACTGAATAGGTGGAGAGATCTTTAGATTCCTCTATGGCTGCAACCACATGATCAAACTTAGAAGATAAAATCCTTAAAATCTTTGCAACAACAGTCTCATCGGTCACTTTATCATCATATGCTCTCATTTGGCTAACAATAAATGAGATTTGAGCAAGATATTGTTGTATTGTCTCATTATTTTTCATAATTGCTGTTTCAAAATCTCTTCTAGGAAATTGCAATTTCATTATGATTACCTTGGCGGAACCTTGGTACTCAACCTTGAGAATATTCCATGCCTTATTTACTGAGGTTGTTGATGCAATCCTTGAGAATATAGTTACATCCACTGCTTGTTAAATGAAGAACAAGGCCTTTGCGTCTTTCTTCAGAATCTCCCTGCTTCCTATCTCTTCTAGAATTGTTTTAGTGTTCCCTTTCTCAACAAGATCCCACATATCTTGTGACCTGAAGAGAGTCTTCATCTTGAGACTCTAAAATTCATAGGAATAGCCTTTGAAGAGGGGAATTTGAGGTTGAGATACATTTGCTGCTAAACTACTTGATGCCATCTTACTGCTGAAATGAACACAGAAGCCTAGGTTGCAACTTGATTCTAATACAAAAAATGTAGGAAATTAACATATCAAGAAAGTAGAAAAACAAAGATGCGAGAGAATATGAATTTATTGATCTGAAATTTGCCTTATATAGGCTTACAGAAAAGAAAATGTTTGAGTCATAAACTGATTAGCTAAAAATTTGGAAATAAATCAGCTAGCTGATCTTCTACTAAAAGTAACTTGCTAACTAATCCAACAGCTACTAAATCTTCTCTAGATTAAAAAAAACTAACAAACTTTGGATCTTTCTTCAACACAGATCGTATTAACACCCACAATTACTGGACAAAGTTTAACCTGCCCTCTAAGTTTTGTTTGTGCCTTAAGAGCACTGAACATATGCTCACCATGAAAAACGTGTTTATTATCCAAACGTTTATAAGAAGAAGAGAAGATCTGTCCCTCCTTAAGTTTTGTTTGCGCCTTAAGAGCACTGAACATATGCTTACCATGAAAATCGTGTTTATTTACGAGGTTCAATCAGGTCGATGAGGCCAGGAATAGTACAAACCCATCGCTCTTCCTGTTTCTCCAGGAATAGTACAAACCCATCGCTCTCCCTTTTGCTCCTCCTCGTACTTCAGGTTGAACATAAATGTGCCAAATTGTTAAACTAACATCGCCAGTTCCTATATAGGCATACCACTCATTGTAGGTATTATAACCCATTAATAGTAGACCTCCTGTAGAACTACACATCTACTGTTAAGTTAACTCAGGCATGGATATGGTATGCACTATTCAAAAAACTTTCCTATCTCGCCAATCGCGTTCTTCATTTCCCTTCTCTTATAAGGAAGGTCATAAAAGAGTTCACAAATCCCAAATAGTTTGTACTCCAGTTTTTGATCGTTAAACTTTGAACAAGCCTAGACTGCCCAACCTGGTGACTGATCGGCTGGTGGTGGAGAGACAAATTCTTGAAAACCGGGCAGAAATAATTCCTGGAAAATATGGAAGGTTTGGAGGGAATTTTGTTCCTGAGACACTCATGACATGTTTGAACATGATCGAAGCTGAATTCAACAATGTTTTATATGATCCCCAGTTTCAGGTTCGTTTGTTGAACATGATCTGATGACAAGACAATTTAGCACTGTCTCAAGATAATCCTCTTTCAAAGTCTAATCTTATGGTTTTACTGAAGCTTACAAAAGGGGAGCAGACCTACACTGACCAAGCAATTATGCTATATACATAAACTGAAACTTATAAAACAAGGGCTTAAGCTGTTAAAATCTGTGAAAGGCTCCATCATATCAGTTATCCATTCTACCATATCTAAGCTTGAAGATATTCAATCAAAGATAGCCTTGAGGCCTATTAATCAGCTGTTACTAGACAGTAAGAAGATAGCTCTTTCTAACTACATGCAGGCTATCAAAAACCATAACTATTTGCTTGAACAGTGAGACTTTCGTAAAAGAAAAATCCCAGTAGAGCGACTATTGTATATAATCGGACACTGAACTGACCACCCGAGACACGAGAATCTCATGTATCTCTCTTATAGCAAGTTCGTTGTACAAAAATTCACCAAAAAATTGCTTCAAAATGTCTTAATTCCTTTTCCGAGTAACTATCATGCAATCCTGAACACTGAACATGATACCCGAGACCTAAAAAATTGAAATATCTCCCTCATGTGATGTCCGAAGCTTGAAAATTTACTTGCAATCGAATTCAAAATACCTTAATTCCTTTTTTAGGGGTTAAACTTTAATTTATTACTAATATAATAAATCCAGAAAATGGAAAATTTCACTTTATAAATTTCCCAGATCTAGAAACTAACCCAAAATATCTCGGGGCACCCTTACGGAAAATTTGAAAAAAATTTTTTTTTAATAAAATTACTGTTGCAATTTCATATTGATGCCAGCCATCGCGTCAGCCGACACAGCGACGCGTATCAGACACGTGCCAATGCGGATGTACTGGAGACATGTCTCGAGCGTGTTGTGCACGCGCAGTGACCCGCAGACACGTTCTCCATGTGTCTGGCACGTGTGACAAACACGTCGTCCCCCCATGTCATTGTTCACCAATCAAGCACGTGTGCCACACGTGCCCGACGATGAGACACACCTCGTCAGAAAAAGGCGATTTTCGGCAAGCTTCGACATATTTTCACAATCCCGAATTCGTTTTCAAACCCGATTCTCAAGGCTAAACACATTTATACCAATTTTATGTAATAAAAAGTAAGAAAAAATCGAGAAATAGAAGTTAACTCTCTAAAAACCTCATGGAGAAAGAATTGAAAAATCTTCGTTTTTAACTACTTGATCACGTCACCGCTTTGATACCACATGTAACATTTAACGATACATTAGTTACGTATCTCGGATTGAACGTGAAAGGCCAATAAACGAAGAAATATGAAAATAACTAATTTCGATTCCGTAACTTCAAATGAGCTTTCTGAAGCTGAAACCAGCACGAATTCACCTCGGTCTTCACGAGAACTGTTCATTAGAACGCGGTCAACGTCTTGCTATAGTTTTCTCAAAACGTAAACTCTCTTAACGGATCAGAGAATCCTTATACTTACGAGTAATATGAGCAACTGCAGGAGACTTTAACCTTTATATATTGCATTCATATCGGCTTTCTTATCACAAATTCGATATGGATCCGGTTTACACTGATCAGGATCTATTTTTCACCCGAACTTTGACCTATCGATTTAGATCATTTATTAGACTATTTTGTTATTTTTATCCGGATCAAATTATATAATTTAACTTATAAATTATTTTAAAAAATCAAAATTATAATTAAATATTGTGCTACTTTTATTTTTGGTAAAAGTAAAAAATGTCCATGAGATCTGTCCCTCTCAAGTTTTGTTTGCGCCTTAAAGAGCACTGAACATATGCTCACCATGAAAATCGTGCTTATTTAGGAGGTTCAATCAGGTCGATGTGGTCAGGAATAGTACAAACCCATCGCTCACCTTTTTTCTTCTCCGCGTAGCTCACGTCGAAGATAAATGTGCTAAATTGTTGAACTAACATCGCCAGTTCCTATATAAGCATAGCACTCATTGCAGGTATTATCACCAATACCTCCTGTAGAACTACACATCTACTATTAAGTTAGGCATGGATATGCACTGCAATATTCAGACAACTTTCCTATCTCTTCATTCGCGTTGTTCATTTCCCTTCTCTTATAAGGAAGGTCATAAAAGAGTTCACAAATCCCAAATAGTTTGTGCTCTAGTTTTTGATCGCCAAACTTTGAACAAGCCTAGACTGCCCAACCTGGTGACTGATCGGCTGGTGGTGGAGAGACAAATTCCTGAAAACCGGGCAGAAATAATTCCTGGAAAATATGGAAGGTTTGGAGGGAAATTTGTTCCTGAGACACTCATGACATGTTTGAGCATGATCGAAGCCGAATTCAACAATGTTTTACATGATCCACAGTTTCAGGTTCGTTTGTTGAACATGATCTGATGACAAGACAATTTAGCACTTTCTCAAGATAATCCTTTTTCAAAGTCTAATCTTATGGTTGTCGTTTATGTGACTTAGGCATCCGCTTAGCCACAAAGTTCGCTTATTGAATTGCACGCTTGAAAACTGTGATCTTTAAGGCAATAAAAGCTCATTTAAATAACGTAAAAACTTTCATCTGGCACAGGAGGAGCTTGGGACAGCTCTAAGAGATTATGTGGGAAGGGAGACACCTCTCTATTATGCTCGGGCGCTCTCAAATTACTACAAGAACAAAGATGGGCAAGGACCAGAAATCTACCTAAAGAGAGAGGATCTGAGTCACTGTGGAGCACACAAAATGAACAACGCAATCGCACAGGCGATGATTGCCAAACGCATGGGCCTGACTAGTGTTATAGCAGCTACTGGTGCTGGACAACACGGTGTTGCTACTGCAGCTGCCTGTGCCAAGCTTGCTTTAGGTTCTACTATTTTTATGGGCACCACAGATATGGAAAAACAATCCTCTAATGTACTCTTAATGAGGCTATTAGGAGCCAAGGTTCGTAAGTTGTTCTTATTGTAGCGCTTATATTCCGTGCCTTCACTAGTCGGGGTTAATTTGTTGGATAAGTCTGGACCAGGTTCTCCTATGTCTGGCCAAAAGTTTCACTTCGTCTAGTGTACGTATGCAGGTTAAATCAGTGGACGGAAACTTCAAAGAAGCAAGCTCCGAAGCGATCCGGCAATGGGTTGGGAGCTTGGAGACAAGCTACTACTTGACTGGAACGGTAGTTGGGCCTCATCCATGTCCAAGCATGGTCTGCGAATTTCAGTCTGTAATAGGCAAAGAAACAAGGAAGCAAGCAATGGAGAAGTGGGGTGGGAAGCCTGATGTATTGATTGCTTGTATCGGGAGTGGATCTAATGCGTTGGGACTGTTTCATGAATTCATAGGAGATGAGGATGTGCGATTGATTGGAGTTGAGGCTGCAGGGTTTGGATTGGATAGTGGGAAACATTCCGCAACTCTGGCTAAAGGGGAAGTGGGTGTGTATCATGGCTCCATGAGTTATCTGTTGCAAGATGATGAAGGACAAATTGTCAGACCACATTCTATTGGCATAGGGTGAGTTCAACAACAACAACAACAGACACAAAACAGCCAAAACCTTTCTCAGAGTAATACTAAACTTGTTCTCAATCAATTCCCAGGTTGGAGTACCCTGGAGTTAGCCCAGAACTGAGCTTTCTGAGAGACACAGGAAGAGCGGAGTTCTATTCGGCTACAGACAAGGAAGCTGTAGATGGTAGGTTCTGCAAGGTAAAAAAACTATTAGAAACTTGAACTGCAAACTAATTTAAGTTTCGTGTTGTTTCCAGCATATGTGAGGCTATGCACCTTAGAGGGTATATTTCCAGCGTTGGAGGCATCTCATGCATTTGCATTTCTGGAGAAATTGTGTCCTACTTTACCCAATGGGACCAAAGTGGTTGTAAATTGCAGTGGTCGAGGCGATAAAGACGCACAAACTGTTTTTAACTACATACAAGATTCAACAGCTCAATGACTGATGACAGACGCTCTCCGTTTGATTAGATCCACAGTAAAGATTAAACAATTCTGATGCATTACTCGGATAAGAACTAGCTAACTTAGAGAACTTTGAAGGAAGCAAGTGAAAAGATGCCGGAGATTCAGAAATTTAATACCATCACTCATATATGATGCATTTTGGCTGTAAAAACATTATAAAAAAAAAAGTCTGGGACGATTGGATGGATCTACGATATTGATTTTTGTGGTGGAAAAGAAATAAGAATCTTCAGTCCTTTGCTTTTTTATCTAAAACAGTTTGGGACGATTGGATGGACCGACAATAATGTTATTTGTGGATGAAAAGAGATAGCAATCTTCAGTCCTCTCTTTAATTTCTTCCAACGCCGTCAGGTTTGTTAAGAGATTTGGATTGTATAGCACACGTGTCAATAAGTTAGTAGTATGATTAATGACATGCCTGTATGTTGCTCTATGGTCATCCTTAGTCCTTGCTTGGATTTTCAGATCAATGTTTGGTACTGAACTTATGTACCCGTTTAAAGATGATATTTTGGTTTCAATTGTGCAACAAAAACATATTTCAGATAACTGGAGTATGGGAACCCTTTCGTCACATAACAGAGCAGTTGATGCAAGAAAAGATGCAAAGTTAAATTTTGTCAAGTGATATAAATTAGAACATTGTTACAAGTCATTTTACATCTTGTTAACAAGTATTTAAATTATACAAGATAAATAAATAATTGACTTTATTATTATTAAATTTAGCTAGATTATGTATAGATTCATCCATATATTTCACCTCCACCGGCTTCAATTAGAGAAAACCAATAATCTACAGAATTTGATTTTTTGAACATATGACACGCGCGCACGTACGATGTGTTCCATGACGATCCTTCTATTAAACTAAAAATGCATATCATTTACCTTGAATTCAAACCTTAAAGATGTGAGAGACTATTTTAACTCTCTCTAAGGCTATGTTTGGTTGGATGGTTATTAATTGAATGTAATGGAATATAATATTATTCTATCGTTTAAAAGAAGGGTTTATAATAAAATGAAATATAATGGAATAGGACGGAAGGAGAGAGTTTCACATTGCATCTCATTTTATCCTAAACAGAAAAAAATACCTCTAATTTGGGGGGATTCAAGATGAAATGTAAAAGGACAAACAACATTTCACTATATTACATTATGAACCCTACCATCCCTCCCAACTAACAATTTTTTAATATTACATCCATTTACATTCCATTCTATTCCATTA